>SJYT01031538.1:0-27211 GCA_006410635.1 Cephalophus harveyi | reverse complement strand
ACCATTTCTGTCCTTTATTGAGCCCATCCTTGCATGAAATGTTCCCTTGATATCTTTGATTTTCTTGAAGAGATCTCTAGCCTTTCCCATTCTGTTCTTTTCCTCTATTTCTTTGCACTGTTTGCTGAAGAAGGCTTTCTTATCTCTTCTTGCTATTCTTTGGAACTCTGCATTCAGGTGCTTATATCTTTCCTTTTCTCCTTTGCTTTTCACCTCTCTTCTTTTCACAGCTATTTGTAAGGCCTCCCCAGACAGCCATTTTGCTTTTTTGCATTTCTTTTCCTTGGGGATGGTCTTGATCCCTATCTCCCATACAATTCTGAAAGAGATGGAATACCAGACTACCTGACCTCCCTCTTGAGAAATCTGTATGCAGGTCAGGAAGCAACAGTTAGAACTGGACATGGAACAACAGACTGGTTCCAAATAGGAAAAGGAGTACATCAAGGCTGTATATTGTCACCCTGCTTATTTAACTTATATGCAGAGTACATCATGAGAAACGCTGGACTGAAAGAAACACAAGCTGCAATCAAGATTGCCAGGAGAAATATCAATAACCTCAAATATACAGATGACACCACCCTTATGGCAGAAAGTGAAGAGGAACTAAAAAGCCTCTTGATGAAAGTGAAAGAGGAGAGCGAAAAAGTTGGCTTAAAGCTCAACATTCAGAAGATGAAGATCATGGCATCAGGTCCCATCACTTCATGGGAAATAGATGGGGAAACAGTGGAAACAGTGTCAGACTTTATTTTGGGAGGCTCCAAAATCACTGCAGATGGTGACTGCAGCCATGAAATTAAAAGACCCTTACTCCTTGGAAGAAAAGTTATGTCCAACCTAGATAGCATTTTCAAAAGCAGAGACATTACTTTGACGACGTATGGATGTGAGAGTTGGACTGTGAAGAAAGCTGAGCGCCAAAGAATTGATGCTTTTGAACTGTGGTGTTGGAGAAGACTCTTGAGAGTCCCTTGGACTGCAGAGAGATCCAACCAGTCCATTCTGAAGGAGATCAGCCCTGGGATTTCTTTGGAAGGAATGATGCTAAAGCTGAAACTCCAGTACTTTGGCCACCTCATGTGAAGAGTTGACTCATTGGAAAAGACTCTGATGCTGGGAGGGATTGGGGGCAGGAGGAGAAGTGGTCGACCGAGGATGAGATGGCTGGATGGCATCACGGACTCAATGGACGTGAGTCTGAGTGAACTCCGAGAGATGGTGATGAACAGGAAGGCCTGACGTGCTGCGATTCATGGGGTCGCAGAGTTGGACACGACTGAGCGACTGAACTGAACTGATTGACCATAATGCAAGTTTTATTTGGAGAAATGTCTTCAGGTCTTTAGCCAATTTTTTGACTTAGCTGTTTGGTTTTTTTTGCCATGGAGTTGTCTGAATTGTTTATTTTGTAAATTAAGTCCCTGTCATTTGCACAGTCTGCAAGTATTTTCTCCCATTCTATTATTTTCTTGGGCTCCAGAATCACTGTGAATGGTGAATGCAGCCATGAAATTAAAAGATACTTGCTCTTTGGAAGAAAAGTTATGACAAACATAGATAACATATTAAAAAACAGAGACATCACTTTGCTGACAAAGGTCCATCTAGTGCAAGCTATGGTTTTTCCAGTAATAATGTACTGATGTGAGAGTTGGACCATAAAGAAGACTGAGGGCTGAAGAATTTATGGTTTCTAACTGCGATGCTGGATAAAGACTCTAGAGAGTCCCCTGGACAGTGAGATCAAATCAGTCAATCCTAAAGGAAATCAATCCTGAATATTTATTGGAAGGACTGATGCTGAAGCTAAAGCTCCAATAATTTGGCCACCTAATATGAAGAGCTGATTCATTGGAAAAGACACCAATGCTGGGAAATATTGAATTTGGGAGGAGAAGTGGGTGACAGAGAATGATATGGTTGGATGGCATCACTGACTCGATGGACATGAGTTTGGGTGAACTCTGGGAGTTGGTGTTGAACAGGGAAGCCTGGCATGCTGCAGTCCATGGAGTCACAAAGAGTCAGACACAACTGAGCAAACTGAGCAACAGTAAATTTTGTTATGCATTAGTTTATAAGCTTGACTAGGTGCTATTTATTTAGTTTTGCTTTTATTTCTTATGTCTTGGAAGACTGAACTAAGAAAACATTTCTACAATTTATGTCAGAGAAAATTTTTGTCTATATTCTCTTCTAGAAACTTTATGTTGTCATGTCTTATATTTGTCTTTAAACCATTTTGAACTTATTTCTGTGTACAGTATGAAGGAGTATTATAACTTTTTGATTTACATATGGCTGTCCAATTTCCCTAACACTATTTTTTGAAAAGACTTTTTATCCATTATATATTCTTATCTTCAGTATGAAAGATTAATTGGCTGTAGATGTGTGAGTTTATTTCTGGGCTACTATTCTGTTCCATTGATCCATGTCTGTATTTGTGCAAATTCCACACTCATTTGATTACTGTAGCTTTGAAGTCATGAAGCATTATGCATCCTGATTTGTTTTTTTTTCCTCAAGATTGCTTTAGAAATTCTGGGTCTTTAGTAATTCCATAAAATTTTTAGGATTATTTGTTCTAGTTTGTGAAAAAATGTCAGGTAATTTGATAGTGATCAAATTAAATCTGTAGCTTGCTTTAGACAGTATAGTCATTTAAACTATATTAATTCTTACAATTCAAGATCATGGGTTATCTTTCCAGCTATTTGAATCATCTTGAATTTCCTTTATCAATGTTTTATAGTTCTCAATATATAAGTCTTTTATCTCCTTGATTAGGCTTACTACTTAGTTTTTAAATTATTATTATTATTAATGTGATTTTAAATGCAATTTTTTTTTTAATCACGTATTCTTTTAAAGAAAGAAGTGTTTTTTAACCATCTGTATGTCTTCTTTGGAGAAATGTCTGTTTAGGTCTCTTTTCCATTTTTTGATTGGGTTGTTTGTTTTTCTAGTATTGACCTATATGAGCTGCTTGTATATTTTGGAAATCAATTCTTTATCAGCTATTGCATTTGCTATTATTTTCTCCCATTCTCAGGGTTGCCTTTTCACCTTGTTTATAGTTTCCTTGGCCACACAAAAACTTTTAAGTTTAATTAGGTCCCACTTTATTTTTGTTTCTATTTCCATTACTCTAGGAGGTGGATCATAGAAGATCATGCTGTTGATTTATGTCATAGAGTATTCTGCCTATGTTTTTGTGTAAGAGTTTTACAGCCTCTAGTCTTACATTTAGGTCTTTAATCCATTTTGAGTTTATCTTTTTGTATAGTGTTAGGAAGTGTTCTAATGTCATTCTTTTATTCATAGCTGTCCAGTTTTCTCAGCACCACTTATTGATGAGGTTATCTTTGCCTCATTGCATATTTTTGCCTCCTTTGTCAAAAATAAGGTACCCATAGGTGCATGGGTTTACCTCTGAACTCTCTATCTTGTTCCATTAGTCTATATTTCAGTTTTTGTGCCAGTGCCATGCTGTCTTGATGACTGTAGCTTTATAATATAGTCTAAAGTCAGAAAGGTTGATTTCTCCAGCTCCATTTTTCTTTCTCAAAACCACTTTGACTATTCAGGGTCTTTTGAGTTTCCATATGAATTATTAATTTTTTGTTCTAAATCTGTGAAAAATGTCATTGGCAATTTGATAGTGATAGCATTGAATCTGCAGATTGCACTTGTTAGTAATCATTTTCACAATACTAATTCTTCCAACCCAGGAACATGGAATATCTCTCCCTCTGTTTATGCCATCTTTGATTTCTTTCATCAGTGTCTTATAATTTTCTGTATACAGTTTTTTGTCTCCTTCAGTTCAGTCACTCAGTTGTCTCTGACTCTTTGTGACCCCATGAACTGTAGCATTCCAGGCTTCCCTGTCCATCACCAACTCCTGGAACTTGGTCAAACTCATGTCCATTGAGTGTTTTCTTAGTTAAATTTATTCCTAGATATTTTATTCCTTTTGTTGCAATGGTGAATGGGATTGATTCCTTAATTTCTCTTTCTGAGTTTTCATTATTAGTAGATAGGAATGCCAATGATATCTGTGTATTTATTTTGTATCCTGTGAACTTTCTAAATTCACTGATTAATCTAGTAATTTTCTGATACTATCTTTATGGTTTTGTATGTATAGTATCTGCAAACATTGAGTGTTTCACTTCCTTTCTGAGGTGGAGTCCTTTTATTTCTTTTTCTTCTCTGAAAAGTAGCTAGGACTTCTCTGAAAACTAGCTAGGACTTCCATAACTATGTTGAATAATAGTGGTGAGTGTGGGCACCCTTTTCTTGTTCCTGATATTAGAGGGAATGCTTTCAGCTTTTCACCATTGAGAATAATGTTTACTGTGGGTTTATAATATATGACCATCTCTCTATATTAGAGAAATTAAAATCAAAAGTAAATGAGATATCGCTTCATACCAGTCAGAATGACCATCAGCAAAAAGTCTACAAACAATAAATGCTGAAGAGGGTGTGAAGAAAAGGGAACCCTTTTGCAATTTTGGTGGGAATGTAAGTTGATACAGCCACTAGGGAATGCAGTATGGAGAGTCCTTCAAAATCATCATGTGACCCAGCAATCCCACCCCTAGGCATATACCCTGAAGGAAACCAAAATTGAAAAAGACATATATCACCAGTGTTCATTGCAGCACTATTTACAATAGCTAGAACATAGAAGCAACCTAGATGTCCATTGACAGTGAATGGATAAAGCTGTGGTACATATATACAATATAATATACTCAGCTATAAAAAGGAACACATTTGAGTCAGTTCTAATGAGGTGGATGAACCGATACAGAATGAAGTCAAAAAGAGAAAAACAAATACCATAAAAGTGGAATCTAGAAAGATGGTACTGATGAAATTATTTGCAGGGGAATACTGGAGACACAAACATTGGAAACAGTCTTATGGACATAGCAGGGAAGAGGAAGGAGAGGGTGGGATGTATGCAGAGAGTAACATGGAAACTTATTTACCATAAGTAAAATAGATAGCCAATGGGAATTTGCTATATGACTCAGGGAACTCAAACTGGGGCTCAATAACAACCTAGAAGAGTGTGACAAGGAGAGAGATCAGAGGCAGGTTCAAAAGGGAGGGGACATACGTACACCTATGGCTAATTCATGTTGATATTTGGCAGAAAAAAAAAAAAAACTATTCTGTAAAGCAATTATCCTTCAATTAATAAATAAATAAATTTGAATGTTTTTTTAAAAAGTGGTTAAATTCATTTAGTGATTGTTCATTTATTTCTGCACAGTAATATCATCATTAGAGAATTTAGACTGCTATCCTGTACTTTCAAGAATGTATCAAGATTTCCAATTTGACCAAGCACATGATGTATTTTAAACCTTTCATATGCACAAACTAATGTGTCTGTTGTCTACAAGATAGTTATATCTCATAGATCAGGGGCATTGGCTCTATGATTTAAATTATATACATTCATATTTATGTTGTTTGCTTTTTAAAGTCCTTATAAAACTGAGTTAAATTTTCCACTCTAATTTCCAATGGTCATGTATGGATGTGAGAGTTGGACTATANACCTTTCATATGCACAAACTAATGTGTCTGTTGTCTACAAGATAGTTATATCTCATAGATCAGGGGCATTGGCTCTATGATTTAAATTATATACATTCATATTTATGTTGTTTGCTTTTTAAAGTCCTTATAAAACTGAGTTAAATTTTCCACTCTAATTTCCAATGGTCATGTATGGATATGAGAGTTGGACTATAAAGAAGGGTGAGCACGAAAGAATTGATGCTTTTGAACTGTGGTGTTGGAGAATACCTTTGAGAGTCCCTTGGACTGCAAGGAGATCTAATCAGTCCATCCTAAAGGAGATCAGTCCTGGGTGTTCATTGGAAGGACTGATGATAAAGCTGAAACTCCAATATTTTGGCCACCTAATGCAAAGCCTTGACTCATTTGAAAATATCCTTATGCTGGGAAAGACTGAGGGCAGGAGGGGATGGGGATGACAGAGGATGAGATAGTTGGATGGCATCACTGACTCGATGGACATGGATTTGGGTGGTCTCCGGGAGTTGGTGATGGACAGGGAGGCCTAGTGTGCTATGGTTCATGGGGTCACAAAGAGTTGGACACAGCTGAACTGAACTGAATTATGACTTTATTAACATTGCTGAGACATTTTGCCACCTATGTTTTACTGATATTTTGTTTGGGTTATATTACTGTTTTTATTATAAATATTGTGATTATTTCAACATACACTCATTTCCATTCTTTAGTTACTATTGTCTTCTAAAGAACTCACAATTTCTATCCCCTAGTCACAACTACTTGGATCATTTCATCTTAGAGCCTAGACTTGCTTTCTCAGAAATCCACCTGTGTAACTATCATTCTTTCTCCAATCACAACTACTTGGATCATTTCATCTTAGAGCCTAGACTTGCTTTCTCAGAAATCCACCTGTGTAACTATCATTCTTTCTCCGCATACACACTCAGTATTTTTTTTTTTTTTGCATTAGCCCAAAACAATGTTCTAAACCAAAACATATATTTGCTATTCTCATATATTCTTCTTCTAGTATGGTTTAACTGTAGATATTCAATACACTGACAGGCTCTATTATTTAGCCAAGTTATGTATTCTGGCTTGGATCTTCAGTTACCCCTCAGTCATTTTACTCATCTCTCTTTTTTCCCCCCATTATTTATAGTAGATATTCCATACATTTTCCAATCTTCCCAGTCTTAACCTACACCCTTCTCATATTCATTCTTAGAAGATGCCTCTACTGCAAAACTTGCTAAGGGTATTTATACCTCCCAATGAACTTCATTTCTTTCCATCTTGTTTACTTAGAAATCTCAGCATACGTGTTACCCTTGCCACTATTTCTGAAAAGAAAGTATTCCTACTTCCCACAGTTAACTCCTTTGCCAATTTCTTCTTCCTTTAAAATTTTTTCCCACTTCTGATTCATTGTAAGTCTCTCCATCTCTACTGAATACTCTTATCAGTATGGTCAGGACTTGTGATCTTATCATTTGCCTTATATCATATTGTTATTTTACATTCTATTGTTTCATTATTTAATTGCATTTTGTACATATTATCACTTGATTAGAAACTATTTCTGTTATTCTTATCATTAAACTGCCATAATGAGGTCACTGTTTATTTTAAACTCTCCACTTGATCAAATTACCTATACTTACATCTCCTTAAGCAGACCCTGGCTCATGTCTCTTTACTTTGGTCTTCTTTTTCTCTATTCCAATAATTACTTCCTGATTGAAGCAAAATTTGTTAAAAAGAGTACTCACCTAGAAATCAGAAAACTGGAAATTGGATATCATCAATAAAACATACAAAGTTTTATTGTTTATGAGTTCTTTAGTAACTATCTCTCTGATCTATGTGAATGGCACATCATTTCAGTAAAATTTCTTTATTAGCAGCCTCCCCAACCCAAAAACACGTTGAACCATATTCCTCAATGCATTTATCATACTATTCTACCACTGTTTATAAGCCCATTTTTCACACCAGATTGGGAGCTTTCTGAAAAAAAAAAAAAAAAAAAACTTTTATTTAATTCCATATTCTGAGAAAGTAGAATAACAAGTAGAATAAATAGCAAAGAGCAAGTGCCAAAAAATATGCATTGAGTGACTTTTACCATTTCTATAGACACTCTTCTACATGAGGCAAACAGCTTTAGGTGTTGTCAGTCACCAAGAGTTGAAAAATGAAACACTTTCCCATCAACAGGAAAAGACCTGATTAACTCCTGGAATCCATTATTTCCATGAATGCCATTACAATTTTGATTCACTGTCCTAATGATCTAAGCTAAAACAAAGCTACAATTTTTTGATACCTTTATTTTTTCACTTTAACACCTAAATAATGGAACTGCTTCTCTGTCAAAACAACACACACACGTAAACCAAACAAAACTAACAAAAATGCAAGGAAAGCCTCTCCTCCCAACTCAGCTTCTCCCATAGAGCTATAGAATACCGACTGAAATCTTGTATGAATGCATAAAACACTGCCAGAGGGTATAAAGACTTTTTATCCTCATTCCTTTTGTTGTGTTTTACAAATTGTTCAAGACCCTGTGGGCCCAGTTTTTTGAGAAAAGGGAAAACCTTTGAGATCGTTCCAAATCCTTTTTAGGGTAAGGCGAGGTGACCAGGAGATTTCTTCAACAAAATCTTATTCTTATTTGGCAGACTGGGGGTGCACTATCCTTGGGCTATGGCAATCCAGTATATAAGGTTGCTTGTGGCAATCAAGACTCAAAAACAAATCTGTAGTGGAAAAAATATCCAAAAAATTCAAAGGAAAAGCTGTTGTCTGAAGTTTTCTAACATTTCTGTAGGAAGTGGTGAGGGAGTAATGCTGATAATACCCTGAACATTATACAAAGGCAACTTGAAAAGCTCCAGCATGTCAGTTTTCAAAAATCCTCTTGAGGCTGAGAGACTGTGAAATTCTCATATATGTTGATTTATGCAGTGATTTGCTTTGACCCTAGGGAAAGCTGCTTTATGGTCTGGACATCTATGTCTATCTACCTTCCCACCTAACTGTGAGAATTGCCAAACAAACATGCAAAGGGAAAATGAATGAAGAAGAAAGAGAAGCAATCATAAAAAATAATAACCATCCAATTCAAAAGTTAAGGTATATTTTTCTTTGTTTCTGTCGGAACATTCTATGCATGGCTGGCCATATATTCATTCTATCATAAACTGTTTAAAGCTAATTTCTTTCAATGTGTATGTATATACTTAAAGCTTTAATACAAAGATGTGAACAAACTGAGTATGTTTCAGGAGAAGCTGAGAAGGGCATTTTTTGGAAAAATCTTCCCCTGTCTTTTCGGCCTCACCAAATCCCAACCATGTTTCAAGCCCTGTCTAATTTACCAACTTTTAAGAACATTTACAATTACTCTAGTTCACAATTTGGCCATCTTCAAAGACACTATGTTGCCTATTATCTGAAACATATTTCAAAATTGATAGAATTAGGACTACTTGATATTAACTGCACTTTTTTCTTTGTTAAAGTTTTAACTGTGATTTATAGTGACGCCATTACATTTTAAAGACTTCTTGCCTATAGGATTTAAATATTTATAAATGAATCTAACTTCTCTTTTTGATCTTTGATGACTGGCGGCTTTGAAGCCTCACTTTTCTCTCCTCCTCACTTGACCCTGCATCTGGGGAAACTGATTAGAAAAGTCAGGTTCTACCTTCTTTTTTCAAATTATTCAAACTTCTGCCTTTTCCCACACATAGGAAACTTCACTCTGGATCCATCCGTTAACCATCATATAAAAATCTCAAACCCATCTTTTTTTCCTTGCTGACTCAAGCCATTTTCATACCCCTTTGGGAAGTATGATTTGTTCTCCTCAAGGAAGACTCATTATGGAAGTAATAGCCTTTTCATAGTCTCTGAGTATGTATCTGAAATCATCAGTCTTGACAGCCAAAGCAAATTTTGAGTTGACGTTATTCTCTCTAGGCAGGGTGATCACTACACCTTCCCTGGTATGTAGTTTGAGTTCTTTTTTATAGAGAGTGCTCAGTTTATGCCTGCTTAATGAGTAACTGAAGGATTTTCATCTTCCATTTTCTTCAACAATCCTGAAACTCAGATTGTAGTGAGGGTATTAGCAAATGACTGACTCCAGTGCCCATGCTTTGGACCAAGGTTCTCAGGTATTAGCATATGCTTATCAACTTCTGGTACCCCTTGTCCACTTCATGGGACACTCTCCCATTGAGCTTGCACTTGACATCTGAATCTTTCAGTCAGCACTCCCAGAAGCTGACTACCATATGAAGAGCCACAAGGTAGAAAATATGTTTGTCTCCCTTTTGAGGTGTTATTAAATAACTCTGTATATAACAGTGAGGACATGCAGAATGGAATTTGAGATTGCTCACCTATTTACTGCAAAAATGTATCTCTATCAACAATCACCCTTTAAGCTTCTGTCACTAAAAACATTAAATATGAATTTGTGCATTTACTTATTTTTAACATCTGCTAAATAGATGGGGTAACAGTGGAAACAGTGTCATTCTTTATGTTTTGGGCTCGAAAATCACTGCAGATGGTGATTGCAGCAATGAAATTAAAAGATGCTTACTCCTTGGAAGAAAAGTTATGACCAACCTAGATAGCATATTCAAAAGCAGAGACATTACTTTGCTGACTAAGGTCTGTCTAGTCAAGGCTATGGTTTTTCCTGTGGTCATGTATGGATGTGAGAGTTGGACTGTGAAGAAGGCTGAGAGCCAAAGAATTGATGCTTTTGAACTGTGGTGTTGGAGAAGACTCTTGAGAGTCCCTTGGACTGCAAGGAGATCCAACCAGTCCGTTCTGAAGGAGATCAGCCCTGGGATTTCTTTGGAAGGAATGATGCTAAAGCTGAAACTCCAGTACTTTGGCCACCTCATGTGAAGGGTTGACTCATTGGAAAAGACTCTGATACTGGGAGGGATTGGGGGCAGGAGGAGAAGGGGACGACAGAGGATGAGATGTCTGGATGGCATCATTGACTCGATGGACATGAGTCTGAGTGAACTCCGGGAGATGGTGATGGACAGGGAGGCTGGGTGTGCTATGATTCATGGGGTCGCAAAGAGTCGGACACGACTGAGCGACTGAACTGAACTGGACTGAAAAATAATTTAAAATTCCCCTATTATTATTTCTTTTTTTTTGGTGGTTCTTCACTTACAATCCCATCAGGTAGACAAGTCAGTTGAAACTAACATATGTGGTTGCTGAGAATCACAGGAATTATGACTTGCCCAAGACCAAATGTAAACAGCTTTCTCTTTTTTGATGCCTAGGCAAAAAACTTTCCATTACACAGCTTTGCTTTCTGAGAATGAATGCAAAATGAATAGGTATATAATGTACAAGAGATGTCTGATATGTAAATGATGCAGAAATGGTAAGTCATATAAAACTACCTATGTGCTAGTCCTATGATGTTCATACCATCTAGATTCTTTTGGTGCTTGTCATAAGTCTCAGTAAATTTCTATGATACTAAATGAAGGTATGGTATGCAAACAAAACTATTCATAATAGAGATAAGTTCTTTTCTGTAAAAAAATGTATGTGTTTATGTGTGTGTGTTTCTGTGTGCATATTTCTTTTTCAGGAAACTAAAGAACTGATATAAAGTAAGGAAAAGAGGGAAGGGAAGAGAGAGAGGGAGAGGGATGTTGGAAAATGGGAAAAAAAGTTTGAAATGTTTTTGCTTTGCCTAATATTTATGCAAATCAATTTATTTCAGTTATACACTGTGAACAATTCATAGCAATAAGTGAAGCAATCCTAAATCTAATATAAAACAAAAATTAAACAATAACAGAACACACAGGTATTTTCAATCCTTGTCCTTAATCAGTTCAGTTTAGTCACTCAGTCGTGTCCGACTCTTTGTGACCCCATGAATCACAGCACACCAGGCCTCCCTGTCCATCACCAACTCCCGGAGTTCACTCAGACTCACATCCATCGAGTCCGTGATGCCATCCAGCCATCTCATCCCCGGTCATCCCCTTCTTCTCCTGCCCCCAATCCCTCCCAGCATTAAAGTCTTTTCCAATGAGTCAACTCTTTGCATGAGGTGGCCAAAGTACTGGAGTTTCAGCTTTAGCATCATTTCTTCTAAAGAAATCCCAGGGTTGATCTCCTTCAGAATGGACTGGTTGGATCTCCTTGCAGTCCAAGGGACTCTCAAGAGTCTTCTCCAACACCACAGTTCAAAAGCATCAATTTTTCGGCGATCAGCCTTCTTCACAGTCCAACTCTCACATCCATACATGACTACTGGAAAAACCATAGCCTTGACTAGACAGACCTTAGTCGGCAAAGTAATGTCTCTGCTTTTGAATATACTATCTAGGTTGCTCATAACTTTTCTTTCAAGGAGTAACCGTCTTCTAATTTCATTGCTGCAATCACCATCTCCAGTGATTTTGGAGCTCAAAAAAATAAAGTCTGACACTGTTTCCACTGTTTCCCCATCTATTTCCCATGAAGTGTTGGGACTGGATGCCATGATCTTCGTTTTCTGAATGTTGAGCTTTAAGCCAACTTTTTCACTCTCTTCTTTTACTTTCATCAAGAGGCTTTTTAGTTCTTCTTCACTTTCTACCATAAGGGTGGTGTCATCTACATATCTGAGGTGATTGATATTTCTCCTGGCAATCTTGATTCCAGCTTGTGTCTCTTCCAGTCCAGCGTTTCTCATGATGTACTCTGCGTAGAAGTTAAAAAAGCAGGGTGACAATATACAGCCTTGACATACTCCTTTTCCTATTTGGAACTAGTCTGTTGTTCCATGTCCAGTTCTAACTGTTGCTTCCTGGCCTGCATACAGATTTCTCAAGAGGCAGGTCAGGTGGTCTGGTATTCCCATCTCTTTCAGAATTTTCCACAGTTGATTATGATCCACACAGTCAAAGCCTTTGGCAGTCAATAAAGTGGAAATAAATAGATTTCACAGTTAGTCATGAAAGTTTTTATCCTATTTTTTTCTGAGATTCATCATTTGTCTGATTGGTAGGTAAATTTGTTGATAGGTCCATGCAATTATCCAGGATTTGATAAATCAACTCAAAATGATTGGCAGCATTTTCTAGTGATCAGTTAAACAAAGTTCTGGTAAATTCATCCTTAGCTTTATATAAATTCCTTGGTGTTGATAAAATATAAAGACAGGTACCAACTCCTTCTTGGCTGTTAGCCTGGGGTCCAACCATCTTGTCCTCCTTTAAACTGTGCTCATCTGGCCACTGGTCACTGCCTGTGGCTGGAAACTGCTTTCCCTGCTCAATTTATGCACTGGACTGGTTCATGTTTTGAAGCAGTTGGTAAATGAAAATGATTTATATTCCAGTGGGCAGTGAATATAAAATATTTGATCATTAAGTGGCTTCATGAATGTGGGAGATTATTTACTATGTGGGGAGGCGAAGGTGATTGAAGCATGCTAAAATGTACAAGCAAAGAAAATAGGAACAGAAAACCATAAGACAATGGGTTTTGTTTCTGGAATACAAGCAGTGAATAAAAATAATAAGAATAAAAAACTTGATTCCTTGGCAGGAAAATTACATCTATGATGTAAATATGTTAAAGCCAACACATTTCAAAATGAGGCAAAGACTGAATTACAAGCCCCTTTTGGGGTTGATGTTTTGACTGTAACAAATGCAGGTATATCCAGAGAGTGCTGAATCTACTAACCAGATTCATTAGATTGTGATCTCTTTATTCTGAATGAAAACATGCATTTTAAAACTATGGCTATTCAAACAATTTATGTATTTTATTGTCATAGTCATAGAAAAGTTATATTTGTAGGGGATATTAGATCAAGTGATGTGTCCAATGTGGCTGATATAAAATGCAAAAAAAAAAAAAATGAAAAAAAATGAAATAAACTAAAACCTGTATCTCAGCTGCTAAATCTGAGATATTGCAATATAAATTTAGAAAAATTACATTTTTGCTTTCTTTTTTTTTGTATTTGGCTTTCCTTTCTAACGTGACTCCAGTATCCCTTAGAGTCTGGTTGTGTTTCACACACTTGATATATTGGAAGATTTTCTCTGTACCCTACAAGCAGGAGGTGCTCAGTGAATGTCTGTAGGTGAAAATGTGGTCAGAGATAGCTCTTTAAGGCTCAGTTTACTAATGTCTTCAGGACTGCAAGGCTTTCAATCATCATTTATTTAAAAGATATGGCAGCTTTAGGGTAAACTCTACTGCAGCTAAAGGTGCCTGCCTCTACTCGGGATATAACCTCAAGGCCCAGTGGTATCATTATACATTTTGAGAGAAGAGTTTTAAAGCTGACTTTATGGTTTCAGAATCCCCAAAGAAAATACACAGAGAAAAATCTCATTTCAAAAATTCTACTTTCAAATGTTACTTAGAACCCATCAGTTGGGGGTGTCCAAGGACATCTGCATTCTTTGACACTACTAGTTCTCAGAACACAATGCTTCTTAAAAATGTAGAACCCACAGCCAGAAACCATAAGAAGTCTGCCTTTTTTGACAGCATTCTAAGTTTTGGATGAACATTACCGTTAGCTTTATATCAACTCCTTGGGGACTCAAAAAGACAGGTGCCAATTACCTCTTGGCTGTTGGTCCGGTGTCAAAACATCTTGACCTTCTTTACACTAAGCTTATCTGGCCACCATTCACTGCCCACAGCTGGAAATTGCTTTCCCTACTCAAGGTATGTACTGTACTGGTTCATGTGAGTCTGAAGTGAGTCTGATATGAATTATTTATGTTGAAGCAAACATCCATCAAGACCCTTGGTTAGCCCCTTTAAATCACTTAGAAAAATAAAGATGAAAATAAAAATAGTAATGTTGCCCACCCCCAAAGATTCAGATTTAATCAGCTCAGGGAGACTCTGTCCTACCATCTTTTTAAAAGCCACTGATGCAGTTCTTAAGTGCAGTTAGGTTTCAGAATAATTTGAGTCCTTTCTGAATATTCAGAAAGCCTCACTTCCAGCACTGTCTCTCAGGAAAGAATTTCATTGTCTAAAACCCAGCAAACTGTTTCTGTGGAATTAATACTCTTCCTTGGATAGGTGCTCAAATAACAAAGATAATTTGGAAAGGGACTTCTAAGATGTAAGTTTCCCCTTTTGAAAGCAGACTTTAATAACCATCCTAGGGATTAAGGAAGTCCTGAGGAACTACTGCTGTCTTTGAATCACAAATCAATCCTCTTCTGCTCTGACTCCATGACCATAGGCCTGCTAACCACACTCCTGGTCTCCCTACATTCAGTTTCTCTGTCTCCAGCATATTATTTTTGCACAGCTGCAGGGCTACCATTCCAAGAGGCAGCACCCATGGTTCTGCTTGAGCAGTGGACTTTTTTTCTACCTCCTACAGAAGTCCTCTCAAGCTTTGACTTTGTAATTCCTAACTCCATTAGCCAGTCTCTCACAGATGACTGAGCCTAACTTGTCTGAGATCAGAGCCTGGGGTCCACCAGAAGAGGGGAGGCTGTCTGTGTCCTGATGGCCACCACTCTTGCTTCTTCCTCTATCTTTGTTTGACCTACCCTAAATCAGGTCAGGATTCCTTCACATATGAACCTCAGCTAAAGTATACAACCTGTCCCTTTGACCTTTGACTTGAACTTATCTTCTAGCCTACTCTTTTTCCATAACTTAAACATTAGAACACCCCCTTTTATTAAATACTTAGGTTTCTAAAGTAGTCAATGGGGCCACGTACACTTACATATGATAAAGTCATACTCTCAGTTTTTAACCTGAGAGTCAGCTCTCATTCCATGGAACTTCATTCTGCTCTTCCAACCAGGATTTCTCTGAAAGAACTGTGGTCCTCAAAACCCTCATTGTTATCTTCCTCATCTTTGTTTGCTCACATCCCTGCCCCTGCCTGATAGAATGTTCTAACCTTTCAATATTCCATCAAGGTCCACCTGGTTCATAATACCTTTCTTTGATCCCATCTGTCCACAGTGACTGTTTAAGTCCCATAGCACTTGTTTCTGTACCATTTGTTTTAACTTATAATACTGCATTCTGTGCTCAGTTCTCTAGAGGTGGCCTTAGTAATCTGCCTGATCTGGTGCTTTGTTTTTACAAGTATATGCTGAGGACATAATTTTTAATTGGGAAATGCAATGTAAAGATAAGCAACCAAAGTTATAGGAAAACTTGCAGTCAAAGTCAAAGGAAAATGTGATAGAGTTATGATAATATATTTTCATCTGTCGTTATCAAGCCTTAAGTGGAAATTCTAACCAGAAAATGCCTTTTCCTAAACAAAGAGAACTGACCTCCTGTAATTATCTCTCTCTCCTCTCTGTGCCAACACAAAGCCCAATGAGAGGTCTGAGTTCAAACACACAGAAAGTGCTTTGAAATGTCACTTGTTCACATCTGAGAAAACACTGCCTTCTTTGCCCGTTACTGGGGTAATCAACTGTAATTTCCAATCAATATCTTGCCTCACCATGGATTGCTTTGTACATCCAGTCTTCTTCTTGTTCTTTTTCTGCCTTGTTACTTATCTCCTTTGCCTACTGATAATAGTTGCTTCAGATACTAATACAGTTTTCCTGGCAGTGTGAAGCAGATTCAGTTCCTTGACAGTCAGTTACAGAAAACATTTATTTTCTAGCTATTTGTCCCAGACTTTCAAGTACATTATTAAACTTAGTTAGAAAATGGAAACTCTTCTTCACAATGAGCTAGGGATGCTGCTCCAAATTAAAAGATTTCTGTTGACCCCCATGGAGTCATTTCAGGCAAAAGAATGTCTATCTCTACCATTTTCGGTCATCTTGGGGATAAAATGAAAGAAGGATTTTCTTTCACTAAATTGATTTTCTGCTCCTGCATTATTTATTATTATCTAAATGCATGTGGAAATTTTGCTTCTCTTTCCTTGAGAAAGTTCTCATCCATTTCTGAAGTTTTATTGAGGTTCTTGGACTAATGTGGCATTTTCTTAATACTGTGGCTTTGTCATTACTGGGATAAGTTCTTTCTTTTCCTCTATATCACCAAACTCTACCTTGTGATCAGGGTCATCTCCATCCTACCTTCTTTTGAAGCTTTCCCTGATTTCCCCATTTATAAATTGCTTTTGCCTTTTCAGAATTTTTATAGCTTTTATGTTGTTCAATCATTCAATTGTGTCTGACTCTTTGTGACCCCATGGACTGAAGCATGCCAGGTTTCCCTAGCCTTCACCATTGCCTGGAGTCTGCTCAAACTCACGTCCATTGAGTCAGTGATGCCATCCAACCATCTCAACCTCTGTCAGCCCTTTCTCCTTCTGCCTTCATTTTTTCCCAGCATCAGGCTCTTTCGTATCAGGTGGCTAAAGTGTAGGAGTTTCAGCTTCAGCATCAGTCCTTACAATGGATATTCAGGATTGACTTCCTTAGGATTGACTGGTTTGATCTCCTTGCAGTCTAAGGAACTCTCTTGGACTCTCATAGCTGTTATGTGTCTTGTCTAACTCAAAAAGTTTGATATTTGACCACTCTGTGATATCTTGTTCTCTCATAATTACACACAGTAGGTCTATTATTCTTATTTAATAACAATTTGTTTATCCAATCCTCTGGCACAATTTTATTAAATCAATATCTGTTGACTTTCTATATCCATACATAGTCCTGTAATTGTTATGACAAGTTAGCATTATTGCACTTTATATTTGCTTCATGTCCCTAAAATACATGGTAAGATAATGTGCGCATACTCAGTTGCTTTACTCATGAACAACTCTTTGCAACCCTATGGACTATAGCCTTCCAGGCTCCTCTGTCCATGGTATTCTCCAGGCAAGAATACTGGAGTGGGTTTCCATGCCCTCCTTCAGGGAATCTTCCCCACCCAGGGATTGGACCTGGGTCTCTTGTATTGCAAGCAGATTCTTTATTGTTGAGCCACCAGGGAAACCTGGTAAGACCATAACTTCTCAAATATCTCCTCAATCCACTGATTTCTCTCTCTCTGCTGCTAAATACCTTTATCCGAGACTACATGGTCTCTCATCCTGGCAATCATAACACCAGAAAGTGTCTCTGTATCTGTCTCCTATATTGTCTATCTTGACTCTAAAGAGGAATTCAGGGCCATACATTTGACTCCATTCCCACATTTGGTGGAAAATGTGAATGAACTTGAATACATTAATGTAAATGAAGTAATTCAGATATAAAAGGACAAATATTATATGATTCCTCCTTTACAAGGCACCTGGAATATGTAAATTTTAGAGACTGAAAGCATGCATAATGGAGGTTCCCAGAGATGGAGGAAAGAAGGAATGGAAAGTTATATTTAATGGGAACAAAGTTTCTGTTTGACATGATGATAATGTTCAGAAACATTATTCTGATGATAATGTTCTGAAAATGAATAGTGCTGATAATTGTACAGCACTATCAATGCACATAATGATATAGGAGTATGGTATTAGTTGCTTAGTTATGCCTGACTTTGTGACCCCATGGACTGTAGCCTGCCAGGCTCCTCTGTCCATGGAATTCTTCAGGCACAAGAGTGTATTGCCATTTCCGGTTGTGTTAAATTTAAAATGGTTAAGTTTATTTTATGTATGCTTTATCACAATGTATATTTATTTAGTGGTTTATTTAAAAAAAAAGCTCAGTGGTCGTCTCATACTTTAAGATAAAGAACACACTCCTTATCATGCTGTTAAGCCTTGGAATGACTTCTATGTATCTCTGTGTATCTTCCATTCCTACACTTCAGAGTATTTCAAATATACCCCACTTCCTTCCATCAGAGAATCTTCCCACATATAATGCTCCCTGTTTCTGGAGTATTGCAACCAGCACTGTCCTGAACACCATCTGTCTGCTGGTAGCCAGCACAAATTCTGTTTCAATCATTACTACTTCAAAGAAGCCTTTCCTAAGCATTCGTTCCAGGTTAGATCTCTCTATGGCACACTCTTTGAGTACCTCGTCGTTCTCCTTTGTAGTCCTGGTCAGAGCTGTGTGTCTTCATAGGTGTAACTCCAAGTACTGGCTGTTTCTTCCCTTAGACCATTGCTGACAGAGAATGGCAGAGACAGCTCTGATTCTGCTTCCAGGACAGTGCCTGCCATGTGGCAGATGCTCATGAATATATATTTTGAATGAGTGAAGTCAAAGTCACTATCTTGTGCTCCCTGTCACTTTCTTTCTGTGGAAGCTTTACCTTCTATTTGTATGACAGCAAGCAGATGACTTTTCCTAAGCATGCATTTCCAACATGTGAATAAGAAATATAGGCCAAAGCATTTCTTCTAACTCTAAAACATGAATATTACTGAGACATAATCTGCTTCTTCATCAAGCAAAAGTTGTATGCAATCAGAAATCTGCATACCATGCATGATACTTTCAATAGTCATTATTTTATACTGATAACAATGGCTACAGAAAAGTCAAACACACACATACTACTTATGAAACACAAGGAACACTTTCGTTCATCATAGTAATGCCATAGGTTGCTGCCACTATTAATAGACAGGGGTTTAAATCCACCAACTTAGACCTAGAATCTTGAGGGAAGAATGCATTTATATATCTCTTTCCATTCTTGATGTTCTATCATATATGAAAACTAGACACAATTTAAGGCAAATGTGTTTAAGAATTTTTTCTAACTTACTAAGTAAATTCATTGCATTTTTAAATGAATTGCTGCTTATATAACTCAACTATGAATTAATACGTTGCTCAGAAAAAATATTTAAATTTATTAAGTGCCTAATATGTGCCTAGCAACTTTGAGCTAGGGATTAGACATATGCCTAAACATTGCCTTTAATGGGCTTTCAAAATTGAGTCAGATACATTGTATCCTCACACATGAAACAATTAGAATATGCCACAATATATTGTGCTATATGACCAAATACCACATGTGTGACACCATATATGAAAGGTTTGCAAACACAATATGTCTTTAGTTTTATAAATTTGCCTGTGCCTAATCTCATGTTACCCGTGCAACATCAACAAATCTTTCTGTTCATGTCTCAGGAATCATGCACAAGTATTAATGACCAAAACTTAATGTTCAAATCCTTAGCAAAAAGCGCTCTGTAAATATAGTATAATATTGCCCACATCACTCTATGTACACTGTGTAGAGACAGGTAAATCCTCTGTGGCAGTCCTATTTTCCACACATCTACATTTTGAATTTTGACATCCATTCTTTTATTCCCCAAGATCAGGAAGCAAGTGACAAGACCTTTTCAACTTTTCTGAAATAAAGTCATCCACAATTAAAATGGTTTACTGGAAACAGATGGACTTCCCGCAGAGATTAACCCAATTATCTTTGGTTTAAGAGCCAGAAAAAGCCATAAGATCATTATGTTACAAGACAAGAATTTTATCGTGATGCCAATCTCATTACATGAGTGAATGGAGGTGTTTAGTGATAGTTTTCCTGCATAAATATTCTTAATAGATTTAGTTTTTCAAATTCTTGGCTGCTCATTATTTTCAAATGATAGAGCTTGACAGATGAGTGGTGTTGTGCATTACAGAAGCCTGAGCCTCTGTTATTTGTAGTTCCCTCTACAAAAACAAGAGAACTACTTTCCAACAGCAGGAAGAGCTTCACTTTTATATACACTTCNTAATAGATTTAGTTTTTCAAATTCTTGGCTGCTCATTATTTTCAAATGATAGAGCTTGACAGATGAGTGGTGTTGTGCATTACAGAAGCCTGAGCCTCTGTTATTTGTAGTTCCCTCTACAAAAACAAGAGAACTACTTTCCAACAGCAGGAAGAGCTTCACTTTTATACACACTTCTAAGAATATTCAAATCTGTGCTACTTTTATTTCATTTAGGAACAGTACTTAGAGAAATCAGATATTAAAAAAAAAAAAAAAGCCTTTTCCCCAAACATCCAAACCATAACTATCTGAAGCTTTGAGGTGCATTCAATTTTTTAAAACTAAATTCTCCCAAGGAATCTGCCTGCAATGCAGGAGACCTGGGTTTGATCCCTGGGTTGGGAAGATTCCCTGGAGAAGGGAAATGCTACTGACTCCAGTATTCTGGCCTGGAGAATTCCATGTACTGTATAGTCCATGGGGTCACAAAATGTCAGACAGGAATGAGTGACTTTCACTTTCAAGGAAAGTTAGAATTTTTATTTCCATTTTTGGAGGGTGATAAGGTGGTAGTCAAGGCTATGGTTTTTCCTGTGGTCATGTATGGATGTGAGAGTTGGACTGTGAAGAAAGCTGAGCACTGAAGAATTGATGCTTTTGAACTGTGGAGTTGGAGAAGACTCTTGAGAGTCCCTTGGACTGCAAGGAGATCCAACCAGTCCATTCTGAAGGAGATCAGGCCTGGGATTTCTTTGGAAGGAATGATGCTAAAGCTGAAACTCCAGTACTTTGGCCACCTCATGCGAAGTGTTGACTCATTAGAAAAGACTCTGATTCTGGGAGAGATTGGGGGCAGGAGGAGAAGGGGATGACAGAGGATGAGATGTCTGGATGGCATCACTGACTCGATGGAGATGAGTCTAAGTGAACTCTGGGAGTTGGTGATGGATAGGGAGGCCTGGCGTGCTGCTATTTATGGGGTTGCAAAGAGTCGGACACGACTGAGCAACTGAACTAAACTGAAGGTGGTAGTTGTCATGAATAAAAGGGTAAGCTGATAAGGAGTGCTCTTTATGTTTGTCTTCATATATTCAATTAATATATGTTTTTACGTGTCTGATCAAGCATTTGTGAGGTAAGAGAAAGCCTGTGCTTTATGTCAAAAGGGGGAATTAATTCGTCTGTAATGTCACAAGATGAGATGACCACTCACAAACCAAAAACAACTCTGGATCTAACACTGATCCTGCAATGGGGTAAATAAGTAGCATTGGTCCTTTAAGAACTAAGATGTTAGTTCTCATAAAATTATGTTGCTTACTGATTTCTGGTTGTGAGACCACTACAACTGATAAGACTATCATGGCAGCATTTCTAAAACTGGTGCCATTAATACCTATTATACAGAATGCTTGTAAATACAAAATAAGACAACGCCTAAATGTTTCCTAAACTGTAAAGTGTTAGTGTGAATTGCTAAAGTTGTTGGAGTGACAGATAATTCATCTCCTTCTCCTGACACTGAGCTGACTTCTCCACTGGGCATGGACTAATTTTAGGGGCCAGGAAAATCCTTAGTTTTATTTTATTTCAACTTACTTTAAAATCAGAAAAAAAAAATTAATAGTGAATATATTAATATAATGAATTCATCCTGGATTATTACATTCATCTTATGTCAACAGAGGCATAAATGTATATTACTGGTTGGTTGTCTTTTATAAAACAATATATGAACAAAGACAAAAGTGATTAGGGTACACAAAAGTCATAATGCAACTGTCTTCACTCTCTATATAGTTATTTACATATTTGAAGCAATCTCAGTTCTGAACTTCTCAGAAATTTGTTTATTTCATCATAGATGGAGGAAGAGTCAGAAGTGAACATTCCACATTCACATCTGGATGAAACACACTAACTTTTCTAAAAATATTGGTAAGAAGAGTGATGGTCCAATGGTCCTTATCTCTAAGTAAACATCGTCCTAAAAGCAAAACTCATTCATTTTTCCTTGGGTCATGTAACTTTCCTAGAAGCACTGGGCCTTCCCTGGCCAAGGATTGTCCACTATTTTTGTTGGCTTACAATTTAAAATGAGGACTAGCGAGGAATAAGATAGTTTGGCTTTAATTTTTTTTTTGCTCCCACATTAGTTCCCTGGGCACTTTGAAATGAGTCTATGAATTTTTCCTCGATCTATCTATCTACTGCTTGTTCGTTATCTACTACCTACGCATTCATGTATCTATTTTTCTCTTTTTCTAACTTGTGTGCTCTCTCTCTCTCTTGCTTTCCCTATCTATTCATTCATCTATCTATATAACTATCATCTAGATATCTGATTTCTACTGTTTTAATGTAGAATAATATGTAAGAAAGATAATGAGAAATAGTGCATAGTACAATTTATATATATATATGTATATATGTGCATATATATATATATATATATCCACAAGTTAACACTAAAAATTTAGTGGATGCATACATTTTTATGTTTATGGGTAAAAGACATAAAAAGTGGGTAGTTATGGGGAAAGTGAAGGAGAGGATAGAGAATGAAGGGGAGAAAAATAAAACAGAACAAGATGAGTTCTTTCATTCTTGTACCATAAATGAATGAATGCAGCATAATGTTTCAGTATCTATACTGAGACCTTAGAAGAATATACAGTAATTCAAAAGAAGCAGGTAGTATTGTGAGTCAGAATGGGTAAGGATTACTTTAGAGGGAATGCAGAATTTGAATTATGTCTTGAAGGAGAACTGCAATATGTGTACATAAAAGGAGGGACAGGATCTGATTCATGAAAGGAAAGAGCAGAGCAAAATCTGAGGGGTGGGTCAGTGTAAAGAAGGTCTGGGGGCACTTAGTAAATGCATTGCCATTCCAAGTATGAAAATGGAGCCCCAGGTACACTGTGGCCAGTGGAGTGGCATTTGAAAGTGCTTGTCCTCATTGTGAAACCATAGGGCCTTTTCAAATAGAGCTTTTGTGGACAGACACATAGATAATGGGGATGTTAAAATGGGCCATGTCTCTTTTCTGAAAGAAAAGGAAAAAAAAAAAAAAAAACTACAATCTTTCCTCTCCTCTTGCTGTAACAATTCAGGGAAAGAAAAGAAGTCTATCATTCAACTGATCCCAGGGAAAAAGACAGGCAAGGTCACGTCCCCTCATACAGAGAGATACAGCCCCAGAGAGACCTGGCCTGTGATCTGCTCCCCATTAGGGTGGTGTCGCTTCTCTTAATAGGGCCTCGATCATTTTTCAAGTAGCAAATCTGTCCAGCAGAAGGCGGTGAGCTATTGTTATCATTTATTCTGATCCATGGAACCCAGTTGATAAAAAGGTTAGAAATGCCACCTCTAGACATGTACTACATCAGATGTGCTTAAAACTGCAATTCAGACAGAGCTCCAAATAGTTTCTGCCTCTCTTGTCATCTCTTGGGCAGGAATAATAACTTGCAATAATAGAGGCCCTTTTTGCTTCTAGGTTAGTATTAAAGGAATGAATATAATTTACAACCTTTTTAGAAAATACATATCTACATATAGTAGCAGTACAATACCTGTGAAGATATTGAACTGATCAGTATGAATAAATGTAGTATATTGTGAAATGAAATAATGAGAAAGAGGTAAGAAGGAACAGACTTTTATTTAAATTTCCAAGATCATTTAACACTCACATTAGCCATTCCTATATTTTAAATATAGTATTAACTACTCAGGTATGTATTCCACTGTACACATCAGGTATTTTCTAGGCAATATTTAGCTTTTTTCTAGTTTATATACATACTTTTTCTTCCAAAACATTCCATATTACAAAAACTTATTCTATCTATTATTTTTATTATAATTCCTAGAGTTAATATATGCAAAAACTGAGGCTTACACAATACATTTCTCTATAATCTCATATATTCATTCATAAGAATTTATTGCTAATCTGTAATGTTGTCCAGGTCTATTTAGCATGAATATTACACTAAATTCTATACCAGCTTGTCATTCCTTGAAGAACATACACTTTAATGGCTGATACTGGACTAATAAAGTAGAACGGAGCTATGTAAGAAAGCAGACAATAGATTAAAGGCTTAGGAATACACACACAATCACCCAATTAACAAAAATGCAACCACTGTAATCAGATTGCCCAAATGACTGCCATTTTCTACTCAGTGTTGTTTATCCACAAAAAGTCAAGAAACAAGAAACCAAAGAAAAGAAATATAGAAATTTTAAAAAGAAAATAATGTTCTGGGGTAAACACGAAGCTGGCCCAATCTCAGATACTTTTTGTATTTCTGCAAGGATGTGAATTGGTGTTACAAGCATTAGTCTTCATTCTCAATAGGTTCTTCAGTCAAATAGTGTTCAGTTACGTTAGACAGACTGGTTTACCAAGGTCTCACAAAGGAGTCAGATTTTTTAGGGAAGAAAATGCAAAACAAAAGTTGAAATTCAGTTTGAACTGACAACACAAGCCCCAAACAAAGCAAAGTAAATTAAACAAAACAAGGGTAACCAACAAGTAAAATATTGACAATGATAAGTAGGGTTGAAATTATACTAGAAAACAGATATCCTCTTATATATACAAGAACTGGGTATGTCTATGTCATCTCTCCCTAACTCTGGAGAAGCATCTCTCAGGAGTGGGGTCCTGCTAATACACCCCTAGGGAATTTTCTGGAACAGCAGCTCCCATGGTTTTGTTGTATGGGGAGAAGGGGACAGTGATGGCCTGCTTGGATTATTTTTTTTTCTTTCATTTTTTTTTTAAATTTTTATTTTACATCTGACTGTTAGAATTCTGCATTGCTGGACTGATGACATAACCACCAGGAAGTTGGAGGGGATATCCTTCAGCACAGAAGAGATATTGAAAGCTACGGATCTTTCAGATGGCAGTTGGCATAATCTATGCAGTTTTGATTAGTTTCTAAAGAAAGTTAGTCAGTTTTCTCTCTGGTTTACCTCCTTTGGTGTCTGCTAGAATAATACAGGATTATTTGAGTTGGTTTATACATAAATTTGATCACTTATTCATGGTAAAATGAAGTTGGAGGGGATATCCTTCAGCACAGAAGAGATATTGAAAGCTACGGATCTTTCAGATGGCAGTTGGCATAATCTATGCAGTTTTGATTAGTTTCTAAAGAAAGTTAGTCAGTTTTCTCTCTGGTTTACCTCCTTTGGTGTCTGCTAGAATAATACAGGATTATTTGAGTTGGTTTATACATAAATTTGATCACTTATTCATGGTAAAATATTTTGAGTGCAAACCAGTAAACTATTATAATGGGTTTGTATAGAGTGGATAGCCATAGGAATAAAAAAGGGAGAAAGAAATAGTACAAAAAACCAAGATATAAAAAAGATGGAATATTATTTTTTTTTCTGTATCTGTTTAAGGAGACATACAGGAAGTAGCAAATCCAAAGTTTGGGATCCAGGCATCCTGGAGAAATGCAGCATTATTACAGAGGAAAGTTGAGAGGAAGAGCTGATATGTAAAGAATATAAATAATTCTGTATTACTTCAATGAAAGTTAATGTCAAACTGAGAAACACTAAAATAAAGTGGGAAAGAAGCTCAAGAATTTAAATACAGTTGGTAGGAAGTAGCAAATCCAAAGTTTGGGATCCAGGCATCCTGGAGAAATGCAGCATTATTACAGAGGAAAGTTGAGAGGAAGAGCTGATATGTAAAGAATATAAATAATTCTGTATTACTTCAATGAAAGTTAATGTCAAACTGAGAAACACTAAAATAAAGTGGGAAAGAAGCTCAAGAATTTAAATACAGTTGGACATTTTTAAGCTAACTTGGAAAAGTATATGAGGAAAGCTAATTTTGACCAGATACATAAAAGAAGGAAATAATATGAAGTTTAAAAGTTATATAAGGTTATATGAGAGCTTAGGACACTGTCTTAGAGTTTAAAGTAATCAGGCTTATTTGGGGTTGGGAATCATAGTATCCTTTACTATAAATTTTTCATTCATTGAATTTCCTTCAATGAATCAAAACTACTAGAATAAGGAGTAGTGGAGACAGGACCTAGTCAGTAAGGAGAGGATGGGAAAAAGAGTCTTCATAGTGAGAGTGAGGGCAGTATTCTGCATGAAGCCTTAGTGATACCTAAACCAGCAGTAGCAATTCAAAACTAAAGTCATCAAATAACAAATAAAGATAATTTCCACTTTTTGTTTTGGATAGATCAGGGGAGGGGAATTTTGTAATTGCATATGAAACAAATTCAGTTCAGTTCAGTTCAGTCGCTCAGTCGTGTCCTCACACAGTCAAAGGCTTTGGCATAGTCAATAAAGTGGAAATAGATGTTTTTCTGGAACTCTCTTGCCTTTTCCATGATCCAGTGGATGTTGGCAATTTGATCTCTGGTTCCTCTGCCTTTTCTAAAACCAGCATGAACATAAAGGAGTTTACGGTTCACGTATTGCTGAAGCCTGGCTTGGACAATTTTGAGCATTACTTTACTAGCATGTGAGATGAGTGCAATTGTGCAGTAATGCTGTCTTATTACAGCTCAGCTATACTTTAAAATTCATATGAGTAGTTAGCACACCATATTAATAAATGTTTTTCATGGAAAGTGAGACATGTGGTCCTTTGGCTGAAAGATAGGATCAAAACAAATATGTTTTTGCTATTTTCTTGGTTTTTTCAAAGATGCCTTCCACTTCCTTAGAAAAGTTATATAGATGGATGACCTTCTTTTGTGATAACAACGATATATACTTGCAAAATTCTCATGAGTGTTTGAAGAGCTATTAATACTTAGCTAATATTTGCCAAGTGCTTTGAAGATGGGAAGTGCTAAATAGTGTCACTATAATGCCATGCTTGTTCAAAGTTAATGAGTTCGGAGGGACATAGTCCACCAAATGCACGTTTTCTGGAAAAAGTACAGTATTCTT
>SJYT01031533.1:364204-385477 GCA_006410635.1 Cephalophus harveyi | reverse complement strand
CTCCAATGCATGAAAGTGAAAAGTGAAAGTGAAGTCGCTCAGTCGTGTCTGACTCTTCGCGACCCCATGCACTGCAGCCCACCAGGCTCCTCCGTCCTAAACTCATCCAGAGACCTGGGAGTCTGAATTCCAGGGATAAAAAGGTTCCTTGGAAACAGAGTGAATTTGACTCTGAACTCCGTGGCCTGTGAGGAGCTGATGATGGTCAGTAAGCGCCTCTCCTCCTGAGTGGTATGTCTGAAGGGCACCCAGCTCCACACTCACACCCAAGTGTAATGTGCCTTTTTGGTATTTATTTTTTCATTTGCTCATTCAGCATGTCTGGAAAGTGCCTATCAAGTACCAGGCTGTGGATGACCAGCAGGGACTCCCAGGAGGGAAGTCCAGGGCTCAGCTCACACCTGGACATTTCTCTGGCTGAGGGCCAAGTCGATTCTAACAAAACCTCCATTGAGAAAGAATCCTGATGTCCCAGGGTGAACCCAGGGACTTGATACAAAGCCCATGCTGAAAACAAACTGACATGCAGACCACACACATGGGATCAACTAGGTGAGATGGAATGAGCACACACTGGGTGATTTCTGATTGGCAGGTTGGTGCCTGAGGCACTCCAGCATCATCTTCCCCTCTCATGACTAAGTCTCAAATCCTAGAGAATCAAAACAGGATAACACACCATCTCCGACCATGGCTGCAATGCTAGCCAGCCTTAACTAGGTCCTTTAAGGCATGCATAAGCAATCAGAAGAAGCAACAATTAAATTTGATTCCAGGGGACACAAGAACCTAGGATACTTCAGGGAAAAGTTCAAAAATTGACTGAAATGTAGGAAAGATCAGCAGAAGTGCCTTAGAAGGAGAATGAGGGGAAGGTGTTAGGAGGAACGAAGGTATCAGCAGAAGCAGGTGTGATGGATCAGAAGGTTCACAGGGAAAAGAAAATTCCATGCACATAGCTCCTTCCATTCCAGTTGAAAATCATGGCAGAAGCAGTAATGAATATCAACCGGCATGATACCACAGGAGGCCTGGAACACCGATGCCAAACAGGCCCCTCAATTCTCCTTCTCTCCACCCTTTGATCTGTCTCATTGGGCTTCCCTGGTGGTTTGGACAGTAAAGAATCTGACTGCATTGCGGGAATGCTGAGTTCAATCCCTGGGTTGGGAAGATCCCGTGGAGAAGGAAATGGCAACCCACTCCAGTATTCTTGCCTAGAGAATCCCAGGGACAGAGGCTATAGTCCATGTGGTCACAGAGTCGGACATGACTGAGAAACTAACACTTTGACTTTCTTCCTTTGAGGAGACACTGGCTCACTGAGCCCAGCTCTCCAGGCTGGGGGTTTTGAGGGATTTTCAATGCTCTGTCTGTCTACGTCCCCAATCAGCTGACGAGCCCAGACTGTTCTATACTACGTGCCTGACAATCTTGCATGCACTGCTGCATGGCAGCAATACGTGGTTCTCATTTTATTCTTTTCTATACTTAGCTGCTGACAGGACTGCTTACTTCTAAAAGAGGAGGGAGAGATCTTATGTAGTTTGTCCTCTTCCAACATCTTATACATACTAAGTGGTTTCTTTTTATTAACGCTTGTTGATGTGTTACTCTCATGACTAATAGCCTGGAGGCCATATACAGTTAGTGGGGACAATGAAAATACTGGGACATGTATCCCTGTGCACTGGGGAAAAGTGAAAGTCACTCAGTCATGTCTGACTCTTTGCAACCCCATGGACTGTATAGTCCACGGAATTCTCCAGGCCAGAATACTGGAGTGGGTAGCCTTTCCCTTCTCCAGGGGATCTTCCCAACCCAGGGATTGAACCCACGTCTCTTGCATTGCAGGCAGATTCTTTACCAGCTGAGCCACAAGGGAAGCCCAAGAATACTGGGATGGGTAGCCTATCCCTTCTCCAGGGATCTTCCCAACCCAGGAATCTAACCCCGGGGTCTCCTGCATTGCAGGTGGATTCTTTGTCAACTGAGCTATCAGGGAAGCCCTTACTAACTGATAAACTTCCTTTACCAGGCTCGATATGCGGTGTTTGCATTTTGATACTGTACTATGCTTAGTTGCTCAGTCATGTCCAACTCTTTGCGACCCCATGGCCTAGAGCCTGTCAGGCTCCTCTGTCCATGGAATTTTCCCGGTAATAATACTGGAGTGGATAGTCATACTCTCCTCCAAGGGATCTTCCCGACCCAGGGATCAACCTGCATCTCTTGTGTCTTCTGAATTGCAAGCAGATTCTTTACCAACTGTGCCACCTGGGAAGCCCTCTTCCTACCTATAGTTGAGTTTTAAGACCTGCTTTATGACACAAGGGGCTTCCCTTGTGGCTCAGAGGGTAAAGAATCCACCTGCAATGCAGGAGACCCGAGTTCGATCCCTGGGTTGGGAAGATCCCCTGAAGAAGGAAAAAGGCTACCCACTCCAGTATTCTGGCCTAGAGAATACCATGGATTGTATAGTCCATGGGGTTGCAAAGAGTTGGACATGATTGAGCAACTTTCACTTCACTTTATGACACATTCACACAGCCCTTTTGTAGTAGCGTTTAGATCAGTGTCAACTGGAACATCTTTGCTGTTGAAGTCAGAGAGATTAATGGGTTCTGAATTATGATTCCTATTGTTTTTACATAAAATCTACTTCTTATACAAAGATTATGCTCCATGGAATCAGAAAAATAGAATCTTGTCTTTATTTTCTGTCTGCTTAGATATCAACATGTGGCTTTCAGGACAAGTGGACTGATTTCTTGGAACTTAACACTGATTTCAAAGATTGTATATTTTTTAGTAAAATATTCTGTTATCCTAAGGTAAGAATCTAGAAGGCAGAACTAAAAAGTGGTCATGGGGCCAAAAGTATTAACTAAAAGATTCTGATCACCGAGTTAAAAAAGAACCTGTTTGACTTGATTGTAAAAAACAACTCTACAAAAGCAGAGGCATGAATTTTCATAACATTCTATTCTTTTACCACGAAGCAGCCTAGGAAAGTGTCAATCATTCCACACGAAAATCAACTTTTTTCCTTTCCTCTTACTTTGTTTAGCTTTCAATGAACAACATTTTTTTTCCCCCCCATTTCAATACCAATTTTCCAAAGGTACAAGGAAGCATAGCTGTGAAGCTAGTTGGGTCAGGGAGATGGGTCACCAGTGATGACTGTCTGACAACGAATCTTTCCCAGCTTTGTCAGTAGCTTTGAAAGGTATTCAGGTAAAGGTCCCGTGGGAAGAAAGGCTGCAAATTTCAGAAACCTAACAACATATAATTTCGTTGAATTTGCATTCATATAAGTGCTAGCTTGAAAAAAAATGCAGCTGCTTGTTTCTATGACAATAGGCAGAGTGAAATCACGCTCATACAGATGTGATGATGACTGCCACCCCGCTAGGGCTGTCATTTTTTCCCCCTGAACAAGTCATCAGGTTCTGCTCTGCTATCAATAGACAAAACTATGTCACAGAAGTCTATAGGTGTTCTGTTAATGCTAAGAAACCAAGAGACATTATTCTGTTGCTAACCCAAGACAATGTCTAGAGACTCTGCAAATTGGATCATCAGGGTTCTATAATTCAGGAGTAAAGGAGTTTTAAGACCTGCTGAGTTTTAAAGACCTGCTGAGGGATTCCCTGGTGGCTCAGATGGTAAAGCATCTGCTCACAAAGCAGGAGACCTGGGTTCGATCCCTGGGTGGGGAAGATCCCTTGGAGAAGGAAATGGCAACACACTTCAGTACTCTTGCCTAGAAAATTCATGGAAGGAGGAGCCTGGTGGGCTACAGTCCAGGGGGCCACAAAGAGTTGGACACAACTGAGCGACTTCACTTTCACTTTTAAAGGAGTTTAGAGCTGGCAAGGACAGGATGCCGTGGTTGCCTCCTAAATAATGTATATACTGCACATGCCTGCTAAATTGCTTCAGTCGTGTCTTACTCTTTGCGACCCTATTGACTGTAGCCCACCAGGCTCCTCTGTCCATGGGATTTCTCTAGGCCAGAATTGGAATGGGCTGCCATTTCCTCCTTCAGGGGAATCTTCCTGACCCAGTGATCAAACCCGTGTCTCTTTCATCTCCTGTATTGGCAGGCAGTTCTTCACAACTAGCGTCATCTGGGAAGCCCAAACTAATATGCACTACAGAACACACTGTTTTTAATAAAGGTGATTTTAGGAAGGGGAGGGGGAAGAGGGTGAGATGTATGGAGAGAGTAACATGGAAACTTACATTACCATATGTAAAATGGATCAGTTCAGTTCAGTTGCTCAGTTGTGTCCAACTCTTTGTGACTCCATGAAGCGCAGTATGCCAGGCCTCCCTGTCCATCACCAACTCCCGGAGTCCACCCAAACCCATGTCCATTGTGTTGGTGATTCCATCCAACCATCTTATCCTCTGTCGTCTCCTTCACCTCCTGCCCTCAATCTTTCCCAGCATCAGGGTCTCCCAATGGGAATTTGCTGTATGACTCAAGGAACTCAAACAGAGACCCTGTGATAATCTAGAAAGGTGAAGTAGGGAGGGAGGTTTGGGGGGATAGACATAGGTGTACCTATGGATGATTATTCATTATGTATATACCTATTGATGTCTGACCGGAGAAGGCAATGGCACCCCACTCCAGTACTCTTGCCTGGAAAATCCCATGGGCGGAGGAGCCTGGTAGGCTGCAGTCCATGGGGTTGCCAAGAGTCGGACATGATTGAGCGACTTCACTTTCACTTTTCACTTTCATGCATTGGAGAAGGAAATGGCAACCCACTCCAGTGTTCTTGCCCTGAGAATCCCAGGGACGGGGGAGCCTGGTGGGCTGCCGTCTATGGGGTCACACAGAGTCGGACACGACTGAAGTGACTTAGCAGCAGCAGCAGCTTCTGTTCAGTAACCATTATAACTAGTGAAAGCATTCAACTTCTCAAAAGGCATGATGCCACTATGTATTTTTAAATACTAGATAGGTGAGCAATCATACAAGTTATAGTAAAAAATGAAATTACTAACAAGGGTATATTTTACCTCGTATAGAGTGATGACACCATAGGTTTGAATTGGTTCTCGCCATTGAAGGAATATCTTCTCTTCAAAGGTACTTCCTTGGATGGATTCAGTAAGAACAGCACCTGGAACTAGAAGTGGGGAAAATAGATATATTTCAGTAAAACAAAAAAAAAAAAAGAAAGAAAAGTTTTTCTAGACTTGATAGGTTTTTAACTCTCTATTGAGTCAAACGATTTTAATAGATATATTCCACTTTCTTGCAAAAACCTGGAATTTAAAACCATTTTGGCTATACTGTCTTTATAAAGAAAAGAATTTCATCCCATTTTTCTCTAAAATGTTTGAATCAGACAATTCAAGTCTTGTAAATAAACTTTTTTTTATTTTGTAAATAAACTTTTCTTTATTGTTTAGAAATAAAGAAGGATGTGGAATGATGCAAATTCCTACACATTAACTCATGAGACTGTAAACTGGTACAGCCATTTTGGAAGATGGTTAAACATAGATAAACTACCATATGACCCAGCAACTTTAATCCTAGGCATATATCCAAGGGAACTGAAAAGACTGGTCACTCGAAGGCTTGTACACAAATATTAAGAGGAGCACTATTCATAATAACCAAAGAGGAAGAACAACCCAAGTCAGCTCATGATTTGATAAACACATCTCAATAACATTTAAAAGATGAGGCTAGAGAAATGTTTTGTTAGCTGGTGGATGGTATGAGGAGCCCTTAAGAGTTGCTGAGATTGTGCCAACTGGAAAGACTGACCAGCATTTCAAGAGGACACAAAGGTTGTACATATTTGTTTAGTTGATGGGGGCTACCTATAGAGGGAAGATATTGACAGCTACTCTAAATAGAACTAAGTGGGGTGTAGCAGAAAAAATATCACTGATTCAGATGGGAGGCCGGGGCTCGGATTTAAGACTTTCCAGGGATTAAACAGTGAAATCTGGGAAATGCACTGACCCTTCTTAGTTCTCAGATGTCTCATTTCTAAAATGAGGAAGTTGGAATAAGTTGATCCATAATTCCAAAACTCTAAATATGTATATATATATGAAAATAGTTACAGTTGTTCCAGATTGAAGGAATTGATGTGAAACAACAGTGAAGCAAAAAAGAAACAAGATATTTAAGGAGTGATGATACTGGTGAGTTCCAAGAAAATTTGGATTCTGGGCTCTGAGACTAAAATGCTCAACACAGTCAGAAGCTGGACTGTGATGGGCCAAACCAGAGAAAGCTCAACTCTTTCCCTTCTCCTTCACCTTGACAGGGTTTATTTTGATGTCATCAGGTTCCTAAAAGTATCAAGATGATTATGATGTGCGTGGTTTTACTGCTTTATGATAATCTTCTGACTTCAAAATGTATATTAATCTATGTGGGGCTTCTCTGGTGGCTCAGACCGTAAAGAATCCACCTGCAATGCAGCAGACCTGGGTTCGATGCCTGGGTTGGGAAGTTCCCCTGTAGTTACACACTCCAGTCTTACCTGGAGAATCCCACAGACAGAGGAGCCTGGCTGGCTACAGTCCACGGGGTCACAAAGAGTCGGACACGACTGAGCAACTAACACTTTGACATTCATTAATCTATGTACAGGTGCAAGGAGGGCAAAAACTTAGAAAAAACAATTTTTGATTTAATTCAATTAGTATAAATGGGAATAAAATTTTAAAAAGAGATTATCAAATTGATGTTGAACAGAGGGTATCTTAAAAGGATAAACTATTTAATAAAATGTACTGGAGGCCTTGTAACCATGAAAATGTTAACAACAGGAAAACCTAAATGGGATTCATATAATTGCTTTTAGGTCAAGAACAGATCAAGTGATTAAAATAAAATACCAGAAAGGTTAGTTAAATTAGGAAGATGGCACTTCACGGAAACTTAGGTCTGGCACTGGTTTTTAAAAGTTGTAGAAATTCATGATTTGGAGTATAGAACCATAATATATCTAAGTTTGTGGAACTGAGCCCTGTCTAGTGACACTCATAACAGCAATAAAAGATACATCTTTCCCACATATTTCTCATAAAATAAATGATATTTCATCAAAATTATTATAGTATAATAAAACTCACAACGTACAATGAATTGTAGCCTTGATTAGTGGCAGATAGTGCCACTTCAATTTTTTTTCTTAGAGCTCAGTATTATCCATTTTTCTCTTTCTGTCCTTTTCTGCCTTTTTTGAAGTCTTTTTTCTTTTGTTCTTGTTAAGAAATATAATTTGAAATCAAAGTTTTTCTAATTAACTGGATGCTGATATGCTATGAAACCGATAGGTTTTTGTTTGGAGTCAGGCATGCCCTGAAATAAAAGCAAAAATAAACAAATGGGATCTAATTAAAATTAAAAGCTTCTGCACAACAAAGGAAACTATAAGCAAGGTGAAAAGACAGTCTTCAAATGGGAGAAAATAATAGCAAATGAAGCAATTGACAAAGAATTAATCTCAGAAATATACAAGCAACTCCCACAGCTCAATTCCAGGAAAATAAACAACCCAATCAAAAAATGGGCCAAAGAAGTAAAAAAACATTTCTCCAAAGAAGACATACAGATGGCTAACAAACAAATGAAAAGATCTCAACATCACTCATTATCAGAGAAATGCAAATCAAACCACAATGAGGTACCATTTCACACCAGTCAGAATGGCTGTGATCCAAAAGTCTACAAGCAATAAATGCTGGAGAGGGTGTGGAGAAAAGGGAACCCTCTTACACTGCTGGTGGGAATGCAAACTAGTACAGCCACTATGGAGAACAGTGTGGAGATTCCTTAAAAAACTGCAAATAGAACTGCCTTATGACCCAGCAATCCCACTGCTGGGCATACACACCGAGGAAACCAGAATTGAAAGAGACACATGTACCCCAATGTTCATTGCAGCACTGTTTATAATAGCCAGGACATGGAAACAACCTAGATGTCCATCAGCAGATGAATGGATAAGAAAGCTGTGGTACATATACACAATGGAGTATTACTCAGCCATTAAAAAGAATACATTTGAATCAGTTCTAATGAGGTGGATGAAACTGGAGCCTATTATACAGAGTGAAGTAAGCCAGAAAGAAAAACACCAATATAGTATACTAACGCATATATATGGAATTTAGAAAGATGGTAATGATAACCCTGTATGCGAGACAGCAAAAGAGACACAGATGTATAGAACAGTCTTTTGGACTCTGTGGGAGAGGGCAAGGGTGGGATGATTTGGAAGAATAGCATTGAAACATGTATAATATCATATGTGAAACGAATCACCAGTCCAGGTTCAATTCATGATACAGGATGCTCGGAGCTGGTGCACTGGGATGACCCAGAGGGATGGTATGGGGAGGGAGGTGGGAGGGGGGTTCAAGATGGGGAACATGTGTACACCCATGGCAGATTCATGTTGATGTATGGCAAAACCAATACAATATTGTAAAGTAATTAGTCTCCAATTAAAATAAATAAATTTATATTAAAAAAAAAAAAGAATCTGTCTGCAATGCAGGATACCCGGGTTTGATCCCTGGGTTGGGAAGACCCCCTGGAGAAGGGAAAGGCTACCCACTCCAGTATTCTGGCCTNAAGTAATTAGCCTCCAATTAAAATAAATAAATTTATATTTTAAAAAAAGAAAGAAATGGGAATACCAGACCACCTGACCTGCCTCTTGAGAAATCTGTACGTGGGTCAGGAAGTAACAGTTAGAACTGGACATGGAACAACAGACTGGTTCCAAATAGGAAAAGTAGTACATCAAGGCTATATATTGTCACCCTGCTTATTTAACTTACATGCAGAGTACATCATGAGAAATGCTGGGCTGGAAGAAGCACAAGCTGGAATCAAGATTGCTGGAAGAAATATCAATAACCTCAGATATGCAGATGACACCACCCTTATGGCAGAAAGTGAAGAACTAAAGAGCCTCTTGATGAAAATTAAAGAGGAGAGTGAAAAAGATGACTTAAAGCTCAACATTCAGAAAACAAAGATCATGGCATCCGGTCCCATCACTTCATAGCAAATAGATGCGGAAATAGTGCAAACAGTTGCAGACTTTATTTTGGGGGGTTCCAAAATCGCTGCAGATGGTAACTTCAGCCATGAAATTAAAAGACGCTTACTCCTTGGTAGGAAAGTTATGACCAACCTAGACACCATATTATAAAGCAGAGACATTACTTTGCCAACAAAAGCCTGTCTAATCAAAGCTATGGTTTTTCTAGTAGTCATATATGGATGTGAGAGTTGGACTATAAAGAAAGCTAAGAAAATAAAGTCTGTCACTCTTTCCATTGTTTCCCCTTCTATTTGCCATGAAGTGATGGGACCAGATGCCATGATCTTCATTTCTTGAATACTGAGTTTTAAGCCAGCTTTTTCACTCTCCTCTCTCACCTTTATCAAGTGGCTCTTTAGTTCCTCTTCACTTTCTGCCATTAGGGTGGTGTCATCCGCCTCTCTCAGGTTATCACTATTTCTCCTGGCAATCTTGATTCCAGCTTGAGCTTCATCCAGCCCAGCATTTCACATGATGTACTTGGCATATAAGTCAAATAAGGAGTATTTCGGGACTGAGTCTTAAACCTGTCAGGTCCACACTAACCCTAGTGAGGGTCAGAACTAAATGTTGATGTTCTGATGTTGGAGGACACCCAGCTGATGTTGCGGGATTTGTTGGTGTGTAAAATAATTCCACACATTTGGTGTCAGCAGTATTGTATTTAAGTGAGTATGTAAAGAGAAACAGAAGCTTTCCCTATGCAATGATACACCAAAATATAATCATTAACCCATAAAAGAAAATATAAAAAATAAACTTATAAGTGCTCTTCTGTTTACATTTTTTATTCCCAAAGTTATTTGAAGCCTTCTACCATTTAAGAGATATTAGCCTTATTTCTTTCACCAAGAGAAAGAAACACTGGCAAAATGTTTTGTCAAGCCTGATTTCCTTTTCTAAAACATATGTGGGAAATTAAAATACACCCAAGAGAAGGTAAATAGTTTTTCCAACCAATGATGACAGTCAAAGCACAGGTTTCTAATTAAGTCCATATTAGTTTTTTGAACAGCAGAATAAATGGACTTCCAACCCATCCATTTTCTAATTGTTCTTCTCTGTTGATGTTATTAACCAGGGTTTGGAGTTTCAACATATTTATTGAGCTGCTTCCTAAGGGATGTTTTCAAATTCTACTTCTACTCCATTAGGGTGCCAGAGTGATGCTTACTTCATGCTCCAGGGAAGAACAATTCTTTCTCCAAACTATTCAGGTAATAATTAGGTGCTTTGATTTCTCCTAAGTGAAGAGGAACTAAAAAGCCTCTTGATGAAAGTGAAAGAGGAGAGTGAAAAAGTTGGCTTAAAGCTCAACATTCAGAAAACGAAGATCATGGCATCTGGTCCCATCACTTCATGGCAAATAGATAGGGAAACAGTGGAAACAGTGTCAGACTTTATTTTGGGGGGCTCCAAAATCACTGCAGATGGTGACTGCAGCCATGAAATGAAAAGACGCTTACTCCTTGGAAGGAAAGTTACGACCAGCCTAGATAGCATATTCAAAAGCAGTGACGTTACTTTCCCAATAAAGGTCCGTCTAGTCAAAGCTATGGTTTTTCCAGTGGTCATGTATGGATGGGAGAGTTGGACTGTGAAGACAGCTGCTGCTGCTGCTGCTAAGTCGCTTCAGTCGTGTCCGACTCTGTGCGACCCCATAGACGGCAGCCCACCAGGCTCCCCCATCCCTGGGATTCTCCAGGCGAGAACACTGGAGTGGGTTGCCATTTCCTTCTCCAACGCATGAAAGTGAAAAGTGAAACTGAAAGTGAAGTTGCTCAGTCGTGTCCAACTCTTCACGACCCCACGGACTGCAGCTGACCAGGCTCCTCCGTCCATGGGATTTTCCAGGCAAGAGTACTGGAGTGGGGTGCCATATTGATGCTTTTGAACTGTGGTGCTGGAGAAGACTCTTGAGAGTCCCTTGGACTGCAAGGAGATCCAACCAGTCTATTCTAAAAAAGATCAGTCTTGGGTGTTCTTTGGAAGGAATGATGCTAAAGCTGAAACTCCAATACTGTGGCCACCTCATGCAAAGAGTTGACTCATTGGAAAAGACTGATGCTGGGAGGGATTGGGGGCAGGAGGAGAAGGGGACGACAGAGGATGAGATGGCTGGATGGCATCACTGACTGGATGGACATGAGTTTGACTGAACTCTGGGAGTTAGTGATGGATAGGGAGGCCTGGCGTGCTGCAATTCATGGGGTCGCAAAGAGTTGGACATGACTGAGTGACTGAACTGAACTGAACTGAACTGAATATATTCTAAGGGCAACTTTCTGCAAGGAACCCAGGAGAGAATAGCTGGAGGAGCCTTGTTAATTAAAGGGAGGCTTCCAAGTTGTTGAACATTTTGTATAACAACTTTCCCCATGGAAGAGAAATGTATTTTGTATAACAACTATCCCCATGGAAAAGAAATGCAAAAAAGCAAAATGACTGTCTGAGGAGGCCTTACAAATAGCTGTGAAAAGAAGAAAGGCGAAAAGCAAAGGAGAAAAGGAAAGATATAAGCATCTGAATGCAGAGTTCCAAAGAATAGCAAGAAGAGATAAGAAAGCCTTCTTCAGCGATCAATGCAAAGAAATAGAGGAAAATAGGAGTTGGTGATGGACAGGATGTGCTGCAGTTCATGGGGTCGCAAAGAGTCAGACATGACTGAGCGACTGAACTGAACTGAGTCTGCACATGCACATGCTTATTAACTCATGTAATAGAGAAACTGTCAGACACAAGAAACTCACTCTCCAAGGAACAGATGCACAGAAGGGATGTGTTTCTCTCTCTTTTTTTCATTTGGTTGCACCGGGTCTTAGTTGCGGCATGCAGGATTTTTGATCTTTGTTGGCAGCATGAGGGATCTTTAGTTGTGGCATGCGAAATCTAGTTCCTGACTAGGGATTGTACCCAATCCCCTTGCATTGGAAGCTTGGAGTCTTAGCCACCTGACCACCAGGGAAGTTCTGGTAATGTGTCTCTTGCCCAAGTTTTCACAGCTGCTAAGAGTGCTAAAGTGATTCATTTGCCCCATAGTTATAAGGTAAAGGGAAGAAAATAGTTCTTGGGGGAAAAGGAACATCTAGAGTGGAAGAGATGGCTCCCCCAAACCAACGTTCACATCTGTACTGAAGCTGAGGCCTTCTGGTCACCTGAACCCCTTATGCTTGGAGGGAGGATGTGTGACTAGGAAAGGGAATGGAGCCTGGGATGGTTAATTTTGTGTGTCAACATGACTGGCCCACAGGGTAACTAGATATTCAGCTTCAGATTATTCTGGGTATGTCTGTGAAGGTGTTTCTGGACGAGATTAACATTGTGATCAGTAGACTGAGTAAAGCAGATGGCCCTCCCCCACGTGGGTGGACCTCATCCAATCCATTGAGGGCTGAATAGAACAAAACTGTGGGGGAAGGAAGAATTTGCTCTCTCTGCCTGATTGTCTTTGAGCTGGGACATGGAGCTTCTGCCTTCATTCTCACACTGAAGCTGATACCCTCTGCTCTCCTGGGTCTCCATTTTTAATTGGCCAATTGCTGCTCATGGGACTTTTCAGCTTCCATAATTGTGAAAGTCAATTCCTTATATTAAAAAAAAAATTCTTTGGAAGGAATGATGCTAAAGCTGAAGCTCCAGTACTTTGGCCACCTCGTGCAGAGAGTTGACTCATTGGAAAAGACTCTGATGCTGGGAGGGAGTTGGGGCAGGAGGAGAAGGGGATGACAGAGGATCAGATGGCTGGATGGCATCACTGACTCGATGGACGTGAGTCTGAGTGAACTCCGGGAGTTGGTGATGGACAGAGAGGCCTGGCCTGCTGTGATTCACGGGGTCGCAAAGAGTCGGACACGACTGAGCGACCGAACTGAACTGATAACAACTTTCACACCCTGTATGATGAGACATTACACAACTAACCGAGGGCAGAGAAAAAGCCAGCAGCATCCCAGCTATTTCAATATGTCTCACCTGCTTTGCAAATTCACTTTGCAATGGTCTTCTGTTACAGGGCCATGGCCCTTTAAAATGGTTATTCCTGAGTATTATAGTGGCCCATGTCAAACTAAAGTCTCCCAGAAATTCTCAAGAAATTGTGTTTGGGTTGAAAGGAAGTAAAACTATGTTTGGGTTGACATTTTTGTTACCTACTTTGTATGGCACTTTTTGTTAGCAGTTAGTCTCACAAAAATATTATTTATCTTTAAAAAATGCTTATCAGCCTTAGGAACAAGGAAATTAACACATCCTCCATCTAATATCTTAGCCTCACCATCAAACATCATTTTCATGGGCAAAGAACTTCCAGTGGGTTAAGCAGCCATCACCAGAGGGGAAAAAAAGCTGAAAAAAAATTAGTACAAGTGAAGTCTATACATTTGCAACTCACTGATGTTCTTAGTCTCTTAACCACAGTGATATGTGACTATGGGTGTTCATAATATCTCCCTCAAGGGGCCTCTAGGTAAAATCTTTACCCTTGTGAATGGCCAGACACGCCACAGCCCACCATGGTCCGCAGGAAGACAAACCAGATGTACGATGGAGAGAATGAAGTCAGCAAGGAGAAGTAAGCGCCCCACAGGAACGAGATGAACAAAATCTGAAGCAACAAAAGGAGATGTTAATTGCATATGCCCCCATGGAAGGGCAGGAAGACACTTAACTTCTGAAGGTGATTTTTTATTTCATCCAGATGTTTGCTTCTCTGTGGAGCTAAACTTTAGAGAACTCACTAATCTCTTATAATCATCAGAAAATATAATCCATATCATTTTATTGTCTGAAAGCCCCAACTTTCTAAGTTTAGACCATTCATCAAAACTCGTTCAAGGTGTCCACCCTCATAGGTGGCAGGAAAGTGAACATGTAAATCAGGACGCAAAACTCACCCTCCCAGCAAACAGGGATGGCAGGACCACAACAAAACATGAGTATGAGAATATAAGGAGAATGAGTATAAGGAGAAATTTTAAGGGATTTTCTTTTTTTGTAATTATAAGGATAATAAAAGTTTATAGCAGAAGATATGGAAAAAAGAAAAGATATGCTTCTCCAACCCACAGAAAATACTATTAACACAGTTTTACCCTATTTTCGCTGATTCTAAGGGAAAATATATCCTCAATAGTTGCAAAATATTCCAGTGAAAAGACATACCAGAACACACATAATATAATGAAATGCATAAACCTTTCCTCTATATTGACTGTTGGGATGGTTTTATATTTTCTATTAAAATCAGCTGAGACACTGTGCATAAATCTTTGGGATTCTCTGATGGTCTAAATAGAATAGATTTCTAGAAGGCAAACTGTCAGATAGGGAGAATGGGTATTCTCAAGATTATTGGTTTATGCTGCCAAATTGAGGGTCAGAAAAATTATATCAATTGTACATGAGGGTGTCTGGACACTTGCAGTGTTCCTCAAGAAAAAGAAAAATTCCTTATGGATCTGACATTTGATATGGCTTTGACAATGAAAAAAATTGTCTTGCTATGTAATTTTGCTTCTGATAACTCCTGTGATTGAATGCTTTTCAAGGTTTCTTGACAATTTGTGTGTCTCCTTTTGTAAAATGCCTTTTTGTGCTCTCTATTTTTTTTTTTTTTTTTTTGCAAAACTTGTGCTTTCATATTCACTTGTCAAAATCTATGATATTTTGTGCACTTTGAAACATACATCCAAGCCTATGACTGCCCTCCTTTGTATTTACACCTAGAGAGGTCTTCCCCACCAAAAATCAGACAAGATAGATAGATCTGGGTTTATCATCAGAAAACATAGTTCTGTGTCTTGATGTTGAATTTCAGTATGTGTGACATCAAGCAAGTGGGTTAGTTTCAAAGCGATACCCAAGTTAACTAATGTGAAACTGCATTATACATGTTTATACGTGCAGTCCCCACATTTTATCTGCTGTGTTCTAACTACGCACATCCATCAGCAGCACACCTGGGCTACAGGGATCAGCTATGGGGACAAAAATCTTGGGGAAAGATGACAAAGCAAAAAGACAAGGTGTCAGAGAAGGACATTTCCATACTCTCTCACTTGGGTATTTATAGAAAAACGTCCATGAAAGAAAAGCGGTGGTAGGACTTCCCTGGAGGTCAGGTGGCTAAGACTGCAACCTCCCAACGCAGGGGGCCCTGGTTTCATTCTGGGTCAGGGAACTAGATCCCGTACAATGCAACCAAGAGTTCACACACCACAACTAAAGATCCTGCACACCACAACAAAGATCAAAGATCCTGTGTGCCCCAACTAATACCTGCTTCAGCCAAATAAATAAATACCAAAAAAAGAAAAACAGTGGTCACGTCACCACAAAAGAATACACAAAAGAAAATTCCAGATCACCCTTAAAGCCAGCCTACCTTCCAGCGGCCGTATCTGTCAGCCAAGAGGCCAAAGAGGATGCTGAATACCATGTAGCCAAAAAACACCATCTGGAAGTAGGGTGAGAAGAAGTTATCCTCTAAGCAGCATTTTTACAATGTGTTAATTTACCGCATTAAGCATTCATACATCTAAACAAAGAAGATTGGAAATGTGGGTGGGGTTGGAAGTTGAAAAATAGGCTTTCATGAAACTCTCCCCTGACTGCTTTTTAAGATGTCAGAGGCTGATGATTCCCACACCTGAAATCGTTGACACCAGGTAGAAGCAGGGGTCCTAGAAAAAAAAGCATTTCTTCCACAGGGAACTAATTTAAAAAATTCATATTTATACTTAAAAAACAAAAGCCACCCTTTTCTTCTGTGCACTGTTCTCTCTAGGACATGACTGAAGAGGGAAAAGCCAATGTTTTCAATGCCACGCCTGGGACGAATGCCATACCATGACAAAATCTAATCCTCAGCAACATGGCAGAAATGAACACAATGTGACACAGTCTGCATAAATCCAAATTCATTAACTATGAAGGGCTCTTGCTCTGGAGTAATTTTCTTTCTGATAATTGGTATTCACATGGCCTTTTTTTTTTTTTTTTTTTTTTTTTTGGAAGATGATGATCGTTGATAGCAAGATTTTCTGCCTCTTGTTGGGGTGTTAAAATTTTCCCTCCATCCTTCTATACTCTATGGCTGCTCTAATAATTAAATTGATTTAAGATAAATCGACACATTGAGGGGCTTCCCAGGTGGCGCTAGTGGTAAAGAACCCACTTGCCAGTGCAGGAGATGTAAGAGACACAGGTTTGGTCCCTGAGTCAGAAACATCCCCTGGAGGAAGGCATGGCAACCCATTCCAAGATTCTTTTTTTTCTTTTTCCACTCCAGTATTCTTGCCTGGAGAATCCTATGGACAGAGGAGGCTGGTGGGCTATAGTCCATGTGGTGGCAAAGAGTCAGACCCAACTGAAGCGACTTAGCATGCAAGACGGATTGAGAGGAGAAAAGCAAGTTTAATTTTCTATGTACAAGAATCCCATAAAAATATAAGACCCAAGGGCACATTGGACAGTTGAGGCTTATATGGCACTTTGAGCTGAGGAACAGGAGGGCGCCTGGGACTTCAAAGGGGAGGAGGGTCATTCACAGGACAATGAGAAGAACAGATGTCTGGTAATTAGATGTCTGTGCTGCCACAGGGATAAGTCATTCAGATGAAAGTTATCTCTGGCAATAACTCTCTCTCTCTCTGAGCCAGGCTCCATATCTAAATCCTTTTATGTAGTTAAGGGAAATGTAAAAGCTTCTCTTGAGTCTGCTTGGTCTCAAGTGCCTTCAGTTCAAAATAATCCACATGCCAAAGCAGTACACTTTGGGGTCACATATCGTGCTCCCTTTTGGTGGCTGTTATTCAGTTGCGATGTCGTGTCCACTCTTTTGCAACTTTATGGGCTGTAGCCTGCCAGGCTCCTCTGTCCTACGGTTTTCCCAGACAAAAATACTCAGGTAGGTAGACATTCCCTTCTCCAGGTAATCTTCCCAACCCAGGGATCAAACCCACGTCTCCTTCATGGGCAGACGGATTCTACACCATCTGAGCCGCTAGGGAAGCCCCCTTCTCCCTCTACTCTGCTTCTAATGGCTTTCCTTGTCAAATATCTCTCTCTTTAATGTCAACTCTAGGTCAGCCACTTGATTACTTTTTTTAACTCGTATCAGTTTGTGAATCCCCAAATTTGGCTAAGGCTCACTTTCTCTGATTTGTGTCTCTTCTGCGCTCCTGCTAGGGTCTAGAAAATGAGCAGTTCAAGGTTATCTCCCTAGAGGAAAAGAGAAAAGGGAGAAAGGCCTAGTTTGGGAACCAAAACAGCAGGCGGAGAGGGATTCCGTGGCCCTCCGGCAGGGGGATGAGGAAGGGGAGCGGAAACCCTGGGTCCTCAGTTGCTTCATTCTCAGCACAGGAAGCGGGCACTCACCGTGGTCACGAGTGCCACCTGCCAGTTCTCCAGCTGCCATTCACAGCGGATGACAGGAGACACAACCGCTATTAACATGATCTCCATGGCCTCGGCAACCTCAAAAAGAAGGAAGAAAACACTGTCCAAGTGCCAGCCTGCTGTCACTGCTTCCCTGTCTGCCTGTCATCCTTCTAGTCCCATCCTCCTCCTTCCTGTCCCCCACTTAGGGAGGATCTACCTATTACACACCCACTCAGCCCTGCTAGTTGGATAAAGAAGTACAGAACAACTTTGGCTTTCATGGATGTAACATTTATGGTTTGAACAATTTTGAGAGGCTCCCTCAAGATTTATGACATGTATTCCCTTGTGATGTTTCATGTTTTTGCATTTAACACTATGAGGGTGTTGTGTGGGGGGCCATTTAGTTGGCAGATGACCCAAGTTATTCAGCAGCATCCACGTCAACCCAACATTGCTGTCCTATACTTGTCATCCTTGAGATCTCAGGGCATATCCTTTGCAAATGGATTGTTGAAATAGTCCCTGATTTCAAGAGGCTGCAATGGGGAGGCAAGATTCATGAAAGTTAGAAAATAAGCAATGAATACAAAACAATAAGAGCTCATTATCAGGAAAGAATGACTGCTTAGTAAAATTAGTGCAAGATGTGTTACTAAATATTTATATTTTCTATTGAAAGAAATATCTTCCTCTGTCCATATCTTGTAATTCCTTCCAGGATGAGTTTATCTCCCAGGGAAAGGAAGAATTAGATGCTAGATGATAGAAATTCAATGCAATAATGAACAAGGAAGATTCCAAGATCATTCTGAGGTTTTCTGCCTGGAGGAACAGATGAATAACGATATGATTGACAGGGACTGAAGGACGTTAAGAGAAAAAAAGGGAAATTATAGGGAGGGAAAGGTGCATTTGCTTGAGACACATTCTATGAATAATAACAGGATATTTGTATGGGGTGTTTATTATGGTACTTCGTGTATTTGTGTAATTTGAAGGTCTGGGATGAAACAGGCATGGCTAGTGTTAGCTAATATGTGGGAATTTGAAATATATCATAATGGCTCATCTCTTCTTGGAGAGTATTATAGTCATGCTTAGAATTCAAATAGCTGGTATGTTTTAGTCAAAAAAAAGGTCATGTTTAAGAGGTGGCCTGATGATATCAGAAGAAAACTTAGGTATTAAACTTACCACCTTTGCTAATAGAGAGCAGTTAGGTCAGTATTAATCTGGACTCCACTCCTCTCAAGAGTCTTAGAAGGAAATAAGTCAATAAGGGATAAGGCTCTGTCCCACTCTGATTTAATAGCCGTATGGGAGAAGGACCGGCCAGAAGCTAGGGGCAGTCATGAAGGAGAGGCACTGCAAAAGAAGATCTCAGAAGACCTTGGAGATGACTGAGACCTAGGGGTCCTTGTCATGGACTGAGACTGTCCTGCTGCCGTTACACACATATCCCAGACACGTGGGGCCCTGGACTCCAGCTACCTTCAGTGGCACCAGCAAACCTACAGGGGTGCCAGTTACAGGATCGGTGAATCTATAATCACAGCAGCTATCCAGGTGAGAGCTAGGGATAAAATGTTGAGAACCGTGCGTCTAATCTGACTTAGAATGATACCACAGGTTTCTCCTCTCTTTCCAGTGTTTCAATTTAAACCTTTTTTAAAAAGTGAGTATTGACAAATGAACTTATTTACAAGACAGAAATAGACTCATGACATAGAAAATAAACTTATGGTTACCAGAAGGGAAAGGGCAGGAAAGGGATAAATTAGAAGTCTGGGATTAACAAATACACACTCCTATATCCAACTATAAATCAGCTCTAAGCACTCACCCCTGTGCTGCCCATGATCAGAAACAGGGCAATGTGGAAACGTCCGAATCCGATGGTCTCCACGGCTTCTTCCACGGTGAACGTCTTTGACTCTAACAAGGAAAAACAGAGTTGAAAGGAACAGCCTCTGTGGGGAGGCAATGTGTATGGATTATCACTCACTCTGGAGGAGGTTGGAAAACCAATTTGTTTCTATAAAAATACTAAATATAGAGAAGAGAGGGAATTCAACAGTAACTTGAGGACCGGAAACTTCTATGGCCCCCTTACCTCTCGGCCGTGGCTCTGGGGTCGCTAGGTTCAGCTCCCGAAGGCTGATGATCGTGACTGGCTCTGTCTGCTTGGCCGTCATCTTTCAAACGGTGTGGATGCCCCACACAGCTGTCCTGCAGGAGACAGGAGAGGGAAGATGCAGGGAACTGGGGAAGGAAGAAGGAAAGAAAGAAAATCGCGTGCATATTCTCCTTTACTCTTCACAGAAAATCAGTACAGTCGGCATTGTAATTTATCACCATTTTACAAGTGGGAAACCGGCAACATGGAGAACTTAAATCATGGAGAGGCTGAACGGCCGAATGAAAGAGTTGAGTCCTAGTGGCTAGTAATCAACCCGGAGTCGGGGGCCAGGCGAGCTCTTGACAGTTTAACCAATAGTGTTCTCTGACTGGGAATGAGGGTGGGCTTTGCCACAGAGAAATAAACACAATAGTCAATGCTTTACGGCTCCATAAATGCTATGGTTTACAGCATAATCAGATATTATAGCGTGCTTTGTGAAGAGGAGCTAAAAAGCCTCTTGATGAAAGTGAAAGAGGAGAGCGAAAAAGTTGGCTTAAAGCTCAACATTCAGAAAACGAAGATCATGGCATCTGGTCCCATCACTTCATGGGAAATAGATGGGGAAACAGTGGAAACAGTGCCAGACTTTATTTTTTTAGGCTCCAAAATCACTGCAGATGGTGACTGCAGCCATGAAATTAGAAGACGCTTACTCCTTGGAAGAAAAGTTATGTCCAACCTAGATAGCATTTTCAAAAGCAGAGACATTACTTTGCCGACTAAGGTCCGTCTAGTCAAGGCTATGGTTTTTCCTGTGGTCATGTATGGATGTGAGAGTTGGACTGTGAAGAAGGCTGATCGCCGAAGAATTGATGCTTTTGAACTGTGGTGTTGGAGAAGACTCTTGAGAGTCCCTTGGACTGCAAGGAGATCCAACCAGTCCATTCTGAAGGAGATCAACCCTGGGATTTCTTTGGAAGGAATGATGCTAAAGCTGAAACTCCAGTACTTTGGCCACCTCATGCGAAGAGTTGACTCATTGGAAAAGACTGTGATGCTGGGAGGGATTGGGGGCAGGAGGAGAAGGGGACGACCGAGGATGAGATGGCTGGATGGCATCACTGACTCGATGGATGTGAGTCTGAGTGAACTCCGAGAGATGGTGATGAACAGGGAGGCCTGGCGTGCTGCGATTCATGGGGTCGCAAAGAGTCGGACACGACTGAGCGACTGAACTGAACTGAACTTCTCACCTTATTTTCATTTAATTCTGACAGAAACCCATAGAGTTTCTTTTTATCCCTTCCACCTTGGGTATTTAATCCTTAAAAAAAAAAAAAAATTAATCCTAAACATCAAGACAAGAATAAAACAAGGAAAGCTGAAATTAGTGGGGGAAAATTTTAAATAGGTTTATAATCAGTTCAGTCGCTCAGTCGTGTCCGACTCTTTGCAACCCCATGAATCGCAGCACGCCAGGCCTCCCTGTTCATCACCATCTCTCGGAGTTCACTCAGACTCACATCCATCGAGTCAGTGATGCCATCCAGCCATCTCATCCTCGGTCGTCCCCTTCTCCTCCTGCCCCCAATCCCTCCCAGCATCAGAGTCTTTTCCAATGAGTCAACTCTTCGCATGAGGTGGCCAAAGTACTGGAGTTTC
>SJYT01031533.1:288834-362706 GCA_006410635.1 Cephalophus harveyi | reverse complement strand
TATTGCTGAAGCCTGGCTTGGAGGATTTTGAGCATTACTTTACTAGCATGTGAGATGAGTGCAATTGTGCGGTAATTGGAGCATTCTTTTGCATTGCCTTTCTTTGGAATTGGAATGAAAACTGACCTTTTCCAGTCCTGTGGCCACTGCTGAGTTTTCCAAATTTGCTGGCATATTGAGTGCAGCACTTTCACAGCATCATCTTTCAGGATTTGAAACAGCTCAACTGGAATTCCATCACCTCCACTAGCTTTGTTCGTAGTGATGCTTTCTAAGGCCCACTTGACTTCACATTCCAAGATGTCTGGCTCTAGATGAGTGATCACATCATCATGATTATCTGGGTCGTGAAGATCTTTTTTGTACAGTTCTTCTGTGTATTCTTGCCACCTCTTCTTAATATCTTCTGCTTCTGTTAGGTCCATACCATTTCTGTCCTTTATCGAGCCCATCCTTGCATGAAATGTTCCCTTGGTATCTCTAATTTTCTTGAAGAGATCTCTAGTCTTTCCCATTCTGTTGTTTTCCTCTATTTCTTTGCATTGATCACTGAAGAAGGCTTTCTTATCTCTTCTTGCTATTCTTTGGAACTCTGCATTCAGGTGCTTATATCTTTCCTTTTAATAGTAATTTCATTCTACAGCCCTGGTAGGATAAACAGACACTCTAATCTATTCTCACTAATTATACTGTTAGCAATAATGTTGGTATCATTATTTTGACACAAGTACATATTGTAGGATAAAGCAATTATGTTACTATTATTAGGAACCAAGATTTCAGTGTAAGAGAAAGAATATACAAAAATCAAAAGTTGTGTGAACACTTTACTTTCTAATTTTGAATTGGAAATATCCATGAATTCATTATGTATTATAGACACACACACACATATATATACATATATACACACATATATATACATATAAAAAAGAAAAATTGCTGCAAAGAATTAAAGCCCAAAGATGTAAATAGGATTACTAAAATGGTAATCTCACTGATCATCTTTGGAGAATACTAAGAAAACTCATTCTGAAAACTAGTAAGTATCTTGCCTTTCTTGTACGAATTGTCTGTATTTTAGAGTAACCAAACAGTCTGTGAAAGAAAAATATTCTTCATTTCAGCTAAAACATACAGAAAGAAGGATGGAATTAAAGTTAATGATTTTGCAACTCCTAACAAAATAAAGGATCCAGGTAATGATCATCAATGGCTGATAAACCAGGTAAAAAGCTGAGAGAACTTTATTCAAATAGATAAGACTGATAACACCCCTGACCCCACTGACACTGGCCCCTCAGGCCACTGAAGATAATCGGAGGCAACATGGCTCCTGATGAGATGCACAGGGGAGGATATACAACATCACGTGTGATGCAGTCTCATAAAAAGAAACTGAACTGAGTCTGATTGAGCCTCTAGCTCCACCTACCATTTTATACTTCCTGTAGCTCAGAAGTAGAGGACTTACTTGTGGCTCAAATGGTAAAGAATCTGCCTGCGATACAGGAGAGCAGAGTTTGATCCCTGGGTCGGGAAGATCCCCTGGAGAAGAGAATGGCAACCCACTCCAGTATTCTTGCCTGGAGAAGTCCGTGGACAGAGGAGCCTGGCGGGCTACAGTCAGTGGGGTCGCAAGGAGTCGGACACGACAGAGCGACTAACACACACACACCATTCTATACAGAGAATAAAGAAACGATGCTAAACTACACAACGTGGATGCAAAAAGAAAAATGCAAAATGCCAGAAGTTCTACAGGCTAATGACCCAACTTCTTCAATAAATAAATGGAAAGAAAAAAAGAGAAGAGGAGAACCTATAGACTAACAGAAAAGAGGCAAACCAACCAAATAAATGAGTTAATTTGCCTGGATCTTCAGTCAAACAAATAAACTATAAAACAACAACAACAAGAGAATGAGATGACAAAGATGACAGCAAATCAGGGAAATTTAAGTTTGGAAGTTTACTGATGACATCATTAGGTAGGACAATCACATTATGGCTATGGTAGAAAAAAATCCTTATATTTTAGAGATATGTGCTGAAATATTTAGATACAACAATGTTTGGGGTTTGTTTTAAAATAATTCAATGGTGGGTTAGGAATAGAGTGCAGAAGGGGATGGATGTGTAGATGAAAAAAGAATGGCCTTATAGTAAAAATTACTTAAGAAGGGTAGTGGGTACATTGGGATTTGACTGTCCTCTGCTTTTGCAGATGTGTAACATTTTTCAAAATAAATAGTTCCAAAAAGGAGGTTCTGAGATTTGTATGTAACTTTTCCAATATCAGACCACCAGTAAGTAGCAAAAGCAGAACTCAAAGATCCCCTTTTCCCAGAACATAAATAGCTACAGGGCAGCTGCAGAGAAGCAAGTCAAGGTCATCAAGGTTTGCCAAGTGCCACCTCTGTATCTTTGTGTGGGTGCCTGTGGAGGGTTTGTAGGAGCATCTGACACATTCCCTGCCCTAAGGAGCTTTTAATCTAGCTGGGGACACCAAAGATACACATAAAAACAACCATACTGTAAAGTAGATATTATTTGTTTCCTTAAAACTCTGTCACAGACACACAAATATTCCAGATGGAAGAGAAATCAATAATGCTCAGAAATGAGTTCACGAAATCCTCTCTCCCAAAGGAGATCATGAAAAAGTACAAAAGGCTGTTATTTTCACAGAGTGGAAAAAGTAAAAATAATTGGTCTCTTGGACCATCTGAGAGGCTGAAATTCACAAAGATGGAATGTTCCAGAAATTCCTAATGCTCTCTTTCCAAATGTTGTCCAAATACCTTTTGGAGGGGTGTTCTTTACCTGGTAACCTTTAAAAAGCTTTTGAGAAAAATCACCTTTGGTTAATTATGAAAAGGACTTCAGTACACATTAAAAATTAGCTATGACTGAATATCATGTTTCCAGATGAAATGAAGTACTAACTTAACCAAAATATGACAATGAGGTTACTCAGTGAGAATTAGATGGTGGTGATGGCTGTACAAACTTGTGACTATACTAAAAATCACTGAATTATATATACTCTAAAATGGTGAATTTTATTATATGTCAATTATATCCAATTTTTTTCCTCTAAAGAACAGCCATACATATCATGATGGCAGACTTAAAAACTGAAAGTGAGTATGGCCATTTACAGTGTTAGAGTGGATCAGACAGTAAAGAAGCTACCTGCAATGTGGGAGACCTGGGTTCAGTCCCTGGGTTGGGACGATCCCCTGGAGGAGGGCATGGCAACCCACTCCGGTATTCTTGCCTGGAGAATCCCCATGGACAGGAGTCTGGCAGGCTACAATACATAGGGCTGCAGAGTCGGACATGACTGAGAGACTAAGCACAGCACAGTGTTAGAGAATAAAACATTTTAGTCTGGTGGGGAAATAATTTTTTAAAATCCCAGTAAGTTCATCTTAAGTTCAGTTACAACTAAAATGCTTAACAGTAAATTCAATCTTCAATCAACACTGAATCTCTGCCAGTCGAGTTTTATGACTTCTCATAACAATCTAAACATGTTTCACAACTTTAACAATCATAAAGGCTTACATTTTAGAAGAGTAATAAAGCGGTCTTCCAGCGAGTCTGCTCCCTAAAATATTGAGTGGCAGGAAGAGAAACCCAGGAAATCTACCACTTACTACCAAGTAGACGAGTTTTAATTTAACGTGTTTGTTTTAACCGATTAGGTAGCTCTGTGGGTCATAAACACCCTACAAACTTCCCTTCTCTTATCAGCAAAGTGATTCATCACAGACGGCCTGGCAAAAGCTGTCAGGTCCATGATAATTGCTTCACAGTATCTCTTGAATTAAAGCTGGTCACAGGAAAGGAGATTCACATTTGTGATTTCATGTTTCTTTTTTTTTTAATATTTTTTTTTAATGTATTTGGCTGCACCAGGTCTTGGTTGCATCACACTGGATCTTCAACCTTCATTGCAGCATGTGGGATCTTTAGCTGTGGCAAGTAGGATCTAGTTCCCTGACCAGGAATCAAACCCGAACCCCCTGCATTGGGAGCGCAGAGTCTTGGCCACTGGATGACCAGGAATGTCCTCATCTATTTCTTGACTGAAGAAGAGAATCATAATATTTTCTTTCCATGATGTGACAAGAACTAAGCCCTCAAATTAAAACAAGTTACCATTTTCCTCTATTGAATTTGAAAAAATACAAAAGATCAATTATACCCAGTGTAGGAACTCCCCTAGTGGTCCATCGGTTACAACTCTGTGCTTCCAATGCAGGGCACGCAGGTTCCATCTCTGGTTGGGAACTAAGATCTCACATGCTGTGCAGTGCAACCAGAATAAACAAAAAACAACACTACCCAGCGTAAGTGAAACAGGCACTGATACTGATAGGAGAGTACACGGCTACAACCTTTCCAGAAGGCAGTTGGGCAAAGATGAAAGAATGCTGACTAAGCAGTTTCACTTCTCGGGTTCATCCTAATGAGATAATTAAAAAGGTAGATGAAGATAAAGTGTATGAAAACTCAGCACACTGTTATTTTAACGATGATTGTCGAGGAGTAACCAAACAAATTATACTACAGTACACTCTTATAACAGAATGCCATTTAAAAGCTCTTAGGTGAAAGTCTATTTGGTGCTAAAAAGCATTTCCCAAAATACATGTAAAAAGTGAAGAGGAACTAAAAAGCCTCTTGATGAAAGTGAAAGAGGAGAGTGAAAAAGTTGGCTTAAAGCTCAACATTCAGAAAACGAAGATCATGGCATCCGGTCCCATCACTTCATGGGAAATAGATGGGGAAACAGTGGAAACAGTGTCAGACTTTATTTTTCTGGGCTCCAAAATCACTGCAGATGGTGATTGCAGCCATGAAACTAAAAGACGCTTACTCCTTGGAAGAAAAGTTATGACCAACCTAGATAGCATATTCAAAAGCACAGACATTACTTTGCCGACTAAGGTCCGTCTGGTCAAGGCTATGGTTTTTCCAGTGGTCATGTATGGATGTGAGAGTTGGACTGTGAAGAAAGCTGAGCGCCGAAGAATTGATGCTTTTGAACTGTGGTGTTGGAGAAGACTGTTGAGAGTCTCTTGGACTGCAAGGAGATCCAGCCAGTCCATTCTGAAGGGGATCAGCCCCGGGATTTCTTTGGAAGGAATGACGCTAAAGCCGAAACTCCAGTACTTTGGCCACCTCATGCAAAGAGTTGACTCATTGGAAAAGACTCAGATGATGGGAGGGATTGGGGGCAGGAGGAGAAGGGGACGACCGAGGATGAGATGGCTGGATGGCATCACGGACTCGATGGACATGAGTCTGAGTGAACTCCGGGAGTTGGTGATGGACAGGGAGGCCTGGCGTGCTGCGATTCATGGGGTCGCAAAGAGTTGGACACGACAGCAATGGAACTGAACTGAACTGAACTGAAAGCATATACAGTGTCAGACTTTATTTTGGGGGGCTCCAAAATCACTGCAGATGGTGATTGCAGCCATGAAATTAAAAGACACCTAGCCTTGGAAGAAAAGTTATGACCAACCTAGGTAGCATATTCAAAAGCAGAGACATTACTTTGCCAACAAAGGTCCATCTAGTGAAGGCTATAGCTTTTCCAGTGGTCATGTATGGATGTGAGAGTTGGACTGTGAAGAAAGTTGAGCACTGAAGAATTGATGCTTTTGAACTGTGGTGTTGGACAAGACTCTTGAGAGTCCCTTGGACTGCAAGGAGATCCAACCAGTCCATTCTGAAGGACATCAGCCCTGGGATTTCTTTGGAAGGAATGATGCTAAAGCTGAAACTCCAGTACTTTGGCCACCTCATGCAAAGAGTTGACTCATTGGAAAAGACTTTGATGCTGGAAGGCATTGGGGGTGGGAGAAAAAGGGGACGGCGGAGGATGAGATGGCTGGATGGCATCACCAACTCGATGGACGTGGGTTTGAGTGAACTCCAGGAGATGGTGATGGACAGGGAGGCCTGGCATGCTGCGATTCATGGTGTCGCAAAGAGTCAGACACGACTGAGTGACTGAACTGAACTGAAAGCATATATATAATGATCCCAGTTCATAAAATTTCATTTAAATATGTACTTACATAGAAATTTCAGAAGATATGTCTGAAACTGTGTTTTGTCTTTCAACAAATATTTATGGAACACCACCATGTATCAGACAATAAAATATAGTGAAAAGGGTTCCTGTCCCCAAAACACTTACAAACGGGAGATAAAGTCAAGTATTCAGGTAGGAGCCACGTGGTCCAGGGGTGGTAGGCAGAGGTTGCTTTGGCAACATAAGGGAGGCCCTGCTCTGCCCAGTCCTGGGACCTAGGGCAGCCAGTCTTGAAGGACTGAGATCTGAAGAACGAGGATTTGGCCAAGAGGAAAAGGTGAGGAAAAAATTACCTGGCTGGTAGAATTTAGGGTGGCTTTTTCTTTCTTCCTTTTATACTTTTCTGCGTTATTTAATTTTTAGAAAGGCTATGTCTGTTACCATGAAAATGCTGGAAGAAATGAACCAATGAAGCGGCACAGTTGATGTGTCATAGGGCTCCCTAAGTCACTGACCCCTGTGCCAGGAGCCCCACCTGCCCTCCATCACTGGCCTTAACCTCCTGGGTCAGGATAGGCTCTTGACCTGGAAACAACCAAGTCATTGACTGGCCACAAGTCTACAGGGTGGCCTGGCACAGAAAGCCCCCATTGCTAGTGCTGGTGGTTGCACAATATTGTGTAACTAAACTATAAAACCAAATGCCGCTGAACTGTTCACTTTATAATTGCTGCAAAGGTAAATTTTATGTGTATTTTTAGCACAATTTCAAAAATTAAAAAGACAAGAAGAGCCATTATATAGGTAGTGATGTCTGTAGTTGATATAAACCATAAATTCAAGAAAAAAATGTTAAGATCCTAGTGGAATAATGAGCACAGTATATAACCAGGCAATTCCCAAGAGAAATTGCAAATAAAACTGGAAAATTGTTCACATCTGTAATAACTGACCAAGTTATAGAAATTAAAATCTTTAGGTATCCTCTGTGTGTGTGTGTGTGTGTGTGTGTGTGCATGCGCGCGCGCACGCATGTGCTTAGTCGCTCAGTCAGGTCTGACTCTTTGTGACTCCATGGACTGTAGCCCACCAGGCTCCTCTGTCCATGGGGATTCTCTGGGCAAGAATATTGCAGTGAGTTGCCATGCCCTCCTCCAGGGATCTTCCAAACCCAGGGATCGAACCCACGTCTCCCACATCACAGGTGAATTCTTTACCATCTGAGCCGTAAATTAAATGTGGGAAGAAGGAAGAAGAGAAGAGGGAGAGAGGGAAGAAGGAGAGAAGGGGCAAGGAGGAAAGAAAAGGCAGGATAAAGGAGGGAAGGAAAGGGAAGGGGAGAAGAGGAACTAGAGGTGACAAGGAGGGAAGAAGGGAGAAGGAAGGGCGAGAGGACGCAGGGAGGGAGAAACAGAAGTCAGCAGGCATGGTGACACAGAGACTGAAACTCTTCTGTTCCCTCGTCTGAAAATAAAAATAATACCCCCTACCTTCAGGAGAAGCAGCCTGCTGCCCTCCCAGTGACAAGTCTTCCCTGAACCTTGCTGATGGGGTGGCCACTGAGATACAGGTTGAGGTTGCTGGGGAAGGCTTCTGAGAAAGTCCTCTTTTGCCCCTCTGTCTCCTCCCTGGATCACGGAGACATGATGGCTGGTGCTTCAGCAACCATTTTGGGTGGTGATACAAATATGAAGCCGAAAAGATGGAAACTCTCAGCCAAGTCTGAGCATAAGTGAGAAAAGAGCCTGGCACCTGACGACCATGATGTGGACCTCTTCTTCAGCTTTGACCTGTTCGCCTGCAGACGTGTTTTCCATGGGGATAAAAGAAAGCCCTCTTTTCTTTGTGTGTCTGTGTGTCCGTGTGTTTTCTTTAGGCTAGTCAAGTGAAGCAGTAGAGTAGAGAAGGAATAAAGAAGTCTGTAACTAGCTATGATTAATTGTAAACACCAGTATACTCAGACTAGCCAGGTATGTGTGATTTTTAGCTGATAAACTTTCTTAAGTGCATTATGAGGATTAAATGAAATGATGCTTGTGTAATATGACACAGTGCCCACTGCAACACAAGCACTCATGATAGTACTGTTTCTCATCAAAGTATTAAGAAAATTTCTAAAATTTCACCACAATCACAAGTCAAATACACTCAGGGTAAGTTAAGCATCTACAGAGTTATCAAATATGTAATTCTCCGAAGGCAATTATTTCTAATATTCAGCCAACATGAGAACATCTAGGACTCAAATGGAAAACTATCCAAATTGGGGGGGAGGGGTAGCTTGCTTCCTAAAATAGATTGATTACACTTCAAGAGTCAGCTTAAGCGGTGTTAGGAAGACCTCACATGTGCCATATGCCTATTGGAAAATGAGACCAAAAAAACTCCAGTCAGATATTTAACACAACATCCACCCCTTTCAATCACCTTACACTTATGAAGGGCAAAACAGAATGGATTAATTTTCACTAAAAATGATCTTGTTGTACATTGCTTTCAGTTGTAAAATCAGTGTATTTTACAGAAAGAAAGATCTTTTGAATACAGAAGAAACTAGCTGTTGCAAGGGTAAGATGCTGGACAAAAAAGTGGGCAGTCACGTGTGACTCACTCAAAGGAGTGAGCCTGTTCAGTTTCACCGACTGTAATAGTCTGTCTTGAAGCTGTCTTGACTCAAGTGCAAGACCAGACCTTGAAGATGGTCAAGGCTCAGCTGCATGCTCTGTCAGTGGAGGTTGCTAAAGGGTGGGGGAAAAAAAAAAACAAATATACCAACTACCTGCAACAGAAAAAGTCCTCACTCCTGCCCTAGTAAGTTATACAAGGCCTTCAACAGCAAGATTCCTTTGGTGGGGGCATGCTGGTGGGGGCGGGGGGCACAGGGATGTTGATAGGATATTTTTAGGATTTTGGTATTCACATTCGTGAATTATAAAGGGGCTTACATTCCAAGTCATTAACAGGACACTCAAATACTAACTTGAAGTTAACAGGTAAGGAAAGTATTCTCTGTTTTCTTGGGTTTCCGCCAAAGTTTCATAAAATAAGCTTTCATAAACAGGACAAAATGTTTCAGAGATGGATGTGAGTGAGAAATGTTACTGAGAGATAGAGCTTGTAATCTTAATGCTAAAATGGAACTTTGAAAGAGCTGAGTTGGCATTTTCTGTTCTTCGGCACCCTAAGTCATTCTAAATCCCTTCTAGCCTAGGAAGAGGTTGGACAGATGGACGGATAGAGGGAGAGGGGGAGTGATGGATGGAGGGACTGGTGGATGCATGGTGGCTGGACAACCCATCAGAGCAATTCAAAAGAATATGGATCAACGTGGGGAAGATACTCCACATCCTTCACTATCACTCCTGAAAAATTTCAATGGAAAGTAACCATCACCCGCCTTCAAAAACTGACACGTTGGGGATTCACTGTGAAACTCCAGGACTCAGAAGGAGTTCAGGTTTCATTAAAACAGTCTCTTTGAAATTTCAAAGAGACTGATGGACATTTTCTTCTATTGCATTTTGCTGTGCTTAATTTTTTAGCCAGAGATGATTGGGCCATGTAGAGCTTTTAAAAACTGAACTTGTGTGTGTGTGATGTAATTTATTTGGCAATATCATCAGTAAGAAGAGCAAAATTTTTATACTTCATCTGTATTCAGCCAAGCACTAACGGTCAAATTCCCTAAGCCCCCCAGAGCAGAAAAAAACCCAGAACTATGTTGCCCGTCAGAGTTTCTTACCTCTGTATACTTCCTGGAAAACTTTCCTGTTTCAAGCTCTTTTTCTCTACCTTACTGCAGCCAAGTCTTACACAGAAGCTGGACCATGCATGGCCTCTTGTGGGCTTCTGGACTTGCCTTTCCAAGAAGCCCGGCTCTCAGATCTTCTCTCCTCCTTTCAGCTCAGTTCTGTAAACAGATTTCTTTGAAGAACAACCCTGCATCCTGGACTCATGAGTGACATTCAGGTCACACCCTCTTCTCAGCAGCCCTTCACCCAATCCCTTCTTAAAGAGGAAATTACATCTCTCATTGAGAAAGAGACTGCCAATCCTTGGAGGAAACTGCTATGCCAATCTCATGGAGACTGCGAATTTCTGAAAAGAGCAGGGGTCCAGGCAAGGGGCAGAAGAGACAGCTTTGTTCCTTCATGCCTGTTCTCACAGTCATCACTGTTTAGAATTACAGGGCAAAAGACTGTGATTCACCTAAGCATCACATATTTTTAGATAGCCATTGAGAAGGGTAGTGATGAACTGAGAACCTTGAAACTATCTGGTGACCTTGGCAGCATGGGGATTTATGGACTTACAATTGCCACTTACACACAGCTTCGGTCTGTCCTTTCCTTCCACCAGTGCCATTGGCCGAACACCTCGTCCATACCTGGTGCTCTATGACCACACCTCCCTCCCCAACCCACAGGGGTGGAGAGTGCTATTTACAGTTTGGCGATGAGAGGAACAACTCCATTTCTGCCCAAGCGCACACCTGATGAAGTACCAGCGTGGGAGCTCAGATATACATCTTCTGACTCCAACTATTATTCCTGGGCTCAGCCTGTTTTAATCACTGAAGTAATACTTGTTGAGCACCTAACTAGGCCTTAAATTGTGCTGGACAAGTCGTGACGCTTGACATGGACGGCGACATGGACACCTCCATGAGCACCAGTCAGCCCCACAGTGCAGAGAGGCCGAGGGGAGCTTAAAAAAAAGGTCTGTCCAAAAGACGATTTGGCGTCTGGTCAGATCCTCTAAAACCTGATTATGAGTTAGATGGTACATAAAAGTGCTCTGTAGACTATAAAGCATGACACCGATGTTAATGACACTTAATTCTACCTGTAGAGTTACCATGTGCTCAGTCATGTCTGACTCTTTGTGACCCCGTGGATGGTAGCCCTCAAGGCTCCTCTGTCCATGGGATTCTCTAAGCAAGAATACTGGAGTGGGTTGGCATTTTCTCCAGTAGATCTTCCCAACCCAGGGGTCAAACCCACATCTCCTGCATCTGCTGCATTCACAGGTGGATTCTTTACCACTGAGTTACCTGAGAACCCCATAGTTACCATAAAGATGGTAATGAGCCTGGATAAAGGCCCTTCAGACTAGCTGACAGAACACATATTATTCTACACCTGGCTCTTGGAAGTTTGCCAGTGTGGGTGCCTAAGAAATGACTCTGGGGCCGACTGACCCAGGAAGCATCAGGACAGGCTGTCCGGCCATCTCCTTCCCTGTAAGCCATTTTCCAGAACCTGCTGAAGCCTATGGATCCCTTTCCCCAGTTACCCCAGCATAATGCGCATTGAGAATAAACAAAATCACTGTTGAAGGTTGTCACATTTCATTCCACAGGATTTAATGATTCAGAGAGCCACACCGGGGCCAGCCCTCCCTCTCAGCAGAGAATATTATCTGTTCTTCCTCACCTGGAGTGAAAATTCATGAGAAAGTTCCTAATCCTGTAAAGGTTAGCCCCAGACAAGAAAAAGAAGGTGTTTGAGGAAGGAGGAAATGAAGAATTAAAAAAACATAATCCTTCCCTAGGATTTGTTTGTATAACTCTATTGTTTAGCTTTGGCCTATCATTATCAGTGCTAAATTTTACAGAATAGTTTTTTTAAAAAAAATCTTAAAGAGTGAAAGGCCCAAAAGTTTAATTACATGAAAACATGAGTTTGGCACCCCAACTCCCCTCATCGCAATCATTTTCGTATTTGACAATAAGCCCCAGGTTGAAATGACTTGCCCGTGTAGTTTCTCCATGACATGGTGAAGTCATATCAAATCCCAGGGCTTACAGATAAATAATACAGGGCTTCCTGCCTCCAGTTAGTGAGAACAATCATTCCATTGATGGCCTTGCGCAGGATGACTTTAAAGACAAGACGAAACTTCTTTCATTGGCACAGAGACTGGAACAGGAGGTGGCCAGCGGAGGAGGCGGCCACAGCCTCCAGACGTGCAGCTACTCCTCAGCTGTCCCATCCAGGATTTGTTTGAAGGAGAATGGAGAGAACTTGTAACCAGCCCCGGTGTAGAACTTGTTTTGGAACTCCACCCTGTTGTTGGGGGCAAGGAGAAGGGGAATTGAACACAGAAATGAGAGGCTGGCAGCCGGAAGGGAGAAGTGGAGAGAGTGTAAAATCAAGCCCCAGGTGAGGAAGGCACCCCTGGCAGCCACCATAGGAATCCTGGGGTTTTGGGGCTTTATTTTCAAACTCTTCTCTTGCCTCCTGCTGACACCTTCTTCTCAGCCCCCCATTTTCTCCAGGCCTTCACTAGTGACCTCAGGGACCACAGCATAACCTCCCCTAGACCCCCAACCACCAGGGAAGTCCTTTCTGGGCAGCACTGTCTGAAGAGATGGTCATGGGACATGACCTATGTATATCATACCCATGTATCACCACGTGGTACAAGGCGGTTTGCTTCCATCCTGATCTTAAACTGTGGAGCTTACATAACTGCAGAACCACCAGAGCCTGGACTTACACTTTTATAACTCACATAACAGATACCACAAATGGTCATTTCTGTGTTATTATGTTGCAGAGTTCATTTCTTTAATGACAGGGGTAGATATAGCCTTGGGCAGGGAAGGCTGATTCTCTCAGATCAACAGGTGAGATGGAAAACCTTTTCTTTATGAACAGTGGCCACAGATGGAGGGAGGAAGCCTCAGTGAGGCTAAGGAGAGTCTGGTCAGGACGTATGGGAAACCTGATGCTTCAGTAGAGAAGACACACCCAAAATTCTTGGCTGAAAATTGACCCAGGAGAGAAACAGAAGCCTAAGCGAATGTCCGCATATTTGCCAGTCCGGTGATGGCCAATCGTCTCTAGACACATCTATGAATGTCAAGGACCTCCAGTGAGAGCCTTCTTCCTGGGGGGTACCCTCTTTGAGTTTCCCTTTTCCGAGAACTATTTGATTGTTCTGTTGGTGTAATTCCCACACTCAGCAACAAGGGCCAGAGAGCCCAGACTCACTCAGCATCTCCTTCTGTGAGCCTTTCCAATCCATCATCTTACCAGCAGTTGGGGTGTCCCTTATGAAGGCAATTATAATAACAAATGAACATTTAAAAAGAGTGAATGGGAACTAACATATCTTCTAGAGCAGTCACTGTGTGTGTGTGGGTGTGTGTGTGTGTGTGTGTGTGTGTGTGTGTATAAGACATCATTTAATATTACACCAAGAAGGGACTAAATTAAGGTTCCAAAAAGGCACAGGAGTTGCTAATGTCACACAACAGGTCAGGATTTGAACCCAGTCAGCTAGCCCTCCCTCCCACCCACCCTCTTTCCTGAGAGAGTGTCTACACTACAAGCAGTTCATACCAGTGCAGCCGCAGGGCATGCAGGAAAGCGGAGAGGCCCTCCATGATCAGAAGGATGGCTACCGTCAGAACAGCGAACACGGCAAAAATGATGAAGACCCCAACGAGTCCTCCCCAGCCTCGCATGTGAAGGCCAATGTGCATCACCATTGTCCAGAGCACTTCAGACAGTTCTGCCAGATACAAGAGAAACACTCTCAACCACGTGGTTTATTGGGCAAATGCAGATTACTCTCATACAGTAATCCTGGATCTGTACAACCTACAATTCAGCAACTCTGCTCCCAGGTGGAGAACGTGGGCATCTGTACCCTAGGGTACCTGACTATGGTCATCTACAGCAGTTTTGGAGGAGTTTCCATCAAGAGGACAAGTGTATGATGGCACATTATTCACCAGTGAAGGTGAGCAAACCGTAGCTACTGGCAGCAACATGAAGGAACATCTTACACCAAAGAAGCAAAACAGAAAAGAATACATGCAATACGATTTAATATGTACTGAATTCAAATTCATATATTAAAGCCCTAACTCCCAAGGGACGGTACTCGGGAGATGGGGCCTTTAAGAAGTGAATAGGGGGACTTCTCTGGTTGTCCAGTGGTTAAGACTTTGCCTCCCAAAACCGGGGCCAAAGGTTTGATCCCTGGTTGAGGAACTAAGATCCCACATGCCTTGCAGCCAAAATTTGTTACAATAATGTAACAAATTACAAATTTGTTACAATAATGTAACAAATTACAAATTTGTTAACAAATTTGTTAACAAATTCAATAATGACTTTAAAAATGGTCAACATAAAAAAAAAAAAAAAGAATTGATTAGGGTTAGATGGGGTCACAAAGGTAGGGTCCTCATGATGGTATTAGTGCCCCTTATAAGAAGAGACCCCAGAGTCCTCTCACTCCCCCCTCCAGGGATATACTATAATTACAGGAGTTTGTACAAGAAAACAAGCAGCCAAGCAGTCAAAACCACACTAACTCCGAGCACCTGCTTTTCTTCTGTAAATCAACAACCAGGCTCATTTTCACTGCTTTGGTTTCTATTTATTTAGCACACACTTTGGCCTGGCTTCTCTGTTCTTGGCATGATGCCCGGGGCTGGGAATGCCAAGTTAAAAGCCAGGGTCCTTACCTTTCAGGAGCTCACAATCTAGTAGGGAGACAGGCTACCAAGACAGGGTTACAATCTGTACTAGGTCAGAGCACCTCCAGAACCTAGGGAAGGGCACCTTCCAGACTGGGAACCAGGGAGGAAGACCACCAGGAAAGGTGCCATGCCAGACACAAGAGAAACACTCTCAACCACGTGGTTTATTGGGCAAATGCAGATTACTCTCATACAGTAATCCTGGATCTGTACAACCTACAATTCAGCAACTCTGCTCCCAGGTGGAGAACGTGGGCATCTGTACCCTAGGGTACCTGACTATGGTCATCTACAGCAGTTTTGGAGGAGTTTCCATCAAGAGGACAAGTGTATGATGGCACATTATTCACCAGTGAAGGTGAGCAAACCGTAGCTACTGGCAGCAACATGAAGGAACATCTTACACCAAAGAAGCAAAACAGAAAAGAATACATGCAATACGATTTAATATGTACTGAATTCAAATTCATATATTAAAGCCCTAACTCCCAAGGGACGGTACTCGGGAGATGGGGCCTTTAAGAAGTGAATAGGGGGACTTCTCTGGTTGTCCAGTGGTTAAGACTTTGCCTCCCAAAACCGGGGCCAAAGGTTTGATCCCTGGTTGAGGAACTAAGATCCCACATGCCTTGCAGCCAAAATTTGTTACAATAATGTAACAAATTACAAATTTGTTACAATAATGTAACAAATTACAAATTTGTTAACAAATTTGTTAACAAATTCAATAATGACTTTAAAAATGGTCAACATAAAAAAAAAAAAAAAAATTGATTAGGGTTAGATGGGGTCACAAAGGTAGGGTCCTCATGATGGTATTAGTACCCCTTATAAGAAGAGACCCCAGAGTCCTCTCACTCCCCCCTCCAGGGATATACTATAATTACAGGAGTTTGTACAAGAAAACAAGCAGCCAAGCAGTCAAAACCACACTAACTCCGAGCACCTGCTTTTCTTCTGTAAATCAACAACCAGGCTCATTTTCACTGCTTTGGTTTCTATTTATTTAGCACACACTTTGGCCTGGCTTCTCTGTTCTTGGCATGATGCCCGGGGCTGGGAATGCCAAGTTAAAAGCCAGGGTCCTTACCTTTCAGGAGCTCACAATCTAGTAGGGAGACAGGCTACCAAGACAGGGTTACAACCTGTACTAGGTCAGAGCACCTCCAGAACCTAGGGAAGGGCACCTTCCAGACTGGGAACCAGGGAGGAAGACCACCAGGAAAGGTGCCAACCATGTTGAGTTCTGAAGGAGGAATGAGACATCAGGCTGGGGAGAGGGTTAAAGAAGGGAAGAATATTACAGGTGAGGGAGCCGCAGGGCAAACACACAGAGGGCCGAGGTGGCGTGGCATCTTCAGGAGCCTCAGGCAGTCCCTCGTGGCCCCTGCACAGGAAACGGGGAGGGGGTGGGGGTACCAGAGGGCCAGTGGAGGCATGGAGGGAAACACCAAGAGTCAAGACTGGAGAAGCAGGCAGAAATCAAGGGCAATTTCAAGTTAAGTCCATGAGGCAAGATTCCAGATTTAAGTCATTCTTGGGGCTTGAATCTTTACCAATAAATACAAGCGGCCTGTAGAAACTAGGAAAGGCAAGGAAATAGATTCTCCCCAAGAGCTTGCAGAAAAAGCAGAGTTGCCAGCACCTTTGTTTTTAAGCCTTCTGCCCTCCAGAACTGTAAGATAGTCAATTTCACAGTGTTCTAAGCTGCTGTGTGCTGCGCTCAGTCACGTCGGCTACATTTGTGATAATTTGTTACAGCAGCAACAGGAAGCTGATACAGAGAGTAACCATTTCAGCAATACAAAGCCAGACCTACTGAAAAAAAGTCACTTCTATTAACACTTTGAAAGAAGAACCACTCTTCTGGCAAGCATAACAGAAACAACTCAGAAGGCACTTTCGCCTCCAAGTACATTGCATCTGTTTCTGAAGGGACGTGTGATGGTCACCCTGCCAGGCGGCCCACTCACTCACGTGCGTGTGCCAGACTGAGGGCCCAAAGCCGGAGGTAGGAGGCTGTGTTGGAAATGCAGCCCAGGCAATACTCGATCGTGTGGATGGCCTGATGCACAAAGATGTCTCCAAAGTTGAACTGAAAGAGAGAATTTCTGATGTTACTCCATCAAGTACTTTCTATGCAAACATGTTACAAATGATATATGGAGAAGGCCTGGGCTCTGCTGTGAAGACATTTCTAGTTGAATGAGGGGGAAACAGGTGGAGAGAGTCACAGTAACACAGGAATGTCTGGTGAAGAATGAACCTTAGCCAGAGAGAGGTCTGCCTTAGTCCTGGCTGCTGGGAGGCAGTCTCGAAACCCTTGAGATTTCCCAAGTGAAAGAAAAGTCTATATTCAAGCTCCACTGGTCCCTGGGACCACACCTCAGCATCTTTGCTAATGAGGTATCTAAACAGAGGCACTTGGTAGTTTAAGTGGACACTGGCCTCGCCTGAAAGACCTACCCTGTGGTTAGAGACTTGAGACTTTGAGTCACATGTTATCAACCCAAACCCAACTCCAGGGAGGGAGTTGGAGATTGAGTGCAACCACCTGGTCTGCACTTGGGTCAGTCACGCCTACATAATGACACCCCAATAAAACACGAAACACAGAAGCTGCGTGAGCTTCCTGAGTAAGCAACACAATGACACAGCCGCATGTCAATGTCAACGCCAGGAGAGCTGTGCATCCCTAGGGACACAGGAGCTCTGCATTCAGAACCTCCCAGGGTCAGATTCTGCTGACGTGCCTCTTAGGAGGATTACTAATGTGCAGACTTTGGCTGTAAATAATACTGCAGTTGAAAATACAGCATTCTCCTGAGTCCTGTGAACTGTCTACAAATGACTCAACCCGAGGGAATCTGAAGGCTTCCCACCCCCCGACTTGTGACTGATGTCAGAAGTGTTGGGTAGACTTGGAAGTTTGGAGATGTGTGCTGTTGACCTGGAGCTGGGCTAAACGTGGGTGAGGACTGAAGTGGGAGGAGACCTGGGGAGGGGTCACAGTGATAGGAACGTCTGGTGAGGAATGAACCTCAGTCACAGAGAGGTCTGGCTGAGTCGAGCCGAGCCTGTATGTGCTTTGTCCTGGGAGACCCAGGAGTGACTGTACTGGGGGAAAGAGCCGTCCAGCAGAGGCTGGAGTTGCCCTCAAAAGGGCAGCGGGTTCATGGAGGAGCTAGCAGGGGCACACTGACCGGATATATCCTGAGGTGAACGAAGAAGACGGATGAGAGAGGTTGTACAAGACAGGCTGGGGCTTGATGAGTCAGAAGATGTGTGGGTTGGAGTCTAAAACATTCCAGCAGGTCTCAAGGACCTACCAATACCAATCACCACTAACAAGGGTTACTCTCTATATCTGGAATCTTGTTGGGAAAACTTTCCATGATCCAATTTTTCAGTAATTCTGACTATCCATTGGTACAAATGAATACTTTTTTAAAAAGTAATTAATACCACAAATGGAGCTACTTATAGCATCTCTGAGGCCTCACAGGAACCCTCTTTCCATTCCAGAATTAGAAGACAGCTCCAGTTAAAACCCCTAGCCTGGGGTTCAGGACTGTGGGTGACTTCAGTCATGGGATAAAAAGTCAGCTGCCTTGTCTGGGGAAACATGGCACATTCCCAAGGAGGGGAGTGGCTGCCCTTGGACAGCAAGGGACAGGAAGGGAGGAGAGAAGAACACGATTTGGGAATTCATGTGCAAGGCAACGTCACAAAGATAAGTGAACAAAGTCGAGAAAGAGCCAGGGTTGAGGCAGGAGCAGGCAATGGCAGCTGCTCATGCTTCCATTGGGGTGGAGGACTGGCAATTAATAACCCACGTCTTGCTTCAAGATAAGGGACCAGATTTGGGCTCTGCAATTGTAAAGGAGGGCACTGATGGGGAAAATAAACCAGCAGACTCCCAGAGGCACAGTTCTGAGCCAAGGGGTCCTTGGTAACATTTAAGAGCTTTTGTGTTACTAAACTTGAAGCTGATATGCACCTCATACTCAGAGCAGTACCTGGGCAAAATTTTTAAATGCCCCCGATTGGTTGGTAAGTAGCTGTTAACTCAAGTGCTCCCCCTTCCCTGGGGTCTCCCCAACTTCCCATGACTTTGGGATGACAAAGCCACCCCCAGAAGGGTCCTCCCGACCCTCCCAGCTCTCCTGCTTAAGTCCAACCTAATGGGCTGGTGCCCACACACTGCTAAGTCACTTCAGTCGTGCCCACACACTACTGGCTGTTAAATACATGAGCAGCCTCCCTGGCTAGAACTGACCTCTAGAATCTGTACAAACTGCAAACCTTCTTAGAGTGTCAAGTCCCAAATACCTCTTCTTTAAATAAGCCATTTTTCCCCTAATATTTTGACTGTGCAGCTTGTGGGCTCTCAGTTCCCCGACAAGGGATCGAACCCAGGTCATGGAAGAGACGGCGCCAAACCTTAACCGCTAGGCCACCAGGGAGCTCCCTTAAATACCTCTTGACTGTGGTCATCCTGAGCCCCATGGGCACCTGCAGAAGCGCTGTGGCCAGAGCTGTCACCCTCAGTGTTCTCGGTGGTGTCTTCTGGGATTCTGGAGGCCTGCAGCTGTCAGCAAACAAGAACATAAAATGGCAGATTCACTTTTAGGATTACAAAAGTCCTCTATAAAATAAAGGCTCTTGTTAACTATTAGCTATGTTCCAGATACTGTTCTAAATTCTCGATTATCTTATTTAGCCTTTGTAACAATGTTTTTTATGTAAACACAATTATCCCCCCATTGTAGAGAAAAGTAAACTAAGGCACAGAAAGGTTAAGAAGTGAACCCACAGGATTGCACAGCGAGTTAAGGCTAGTTAGTGACAGAGTAGCATCAGTAGGCAGTCTGATCCTGGGCATGTACTTTTCTCCATGGTGTTCCAGAAAGTGCCAGATTAATCATGCTCTTTACAATAAACCAACAGTCTTGTGACCCAAACAGCCAGATTTCTACAAGCACATCTAACCACGAGGGATTAATGGGTGCTACTGTCTGAATGCTTGTGACCCCCACAAAATTCATGTTAAAATCCTAACCCCCAAAGATGAAAGTATTAGAAAGTAGAACCTTTGGAAGGCACTTAGGTCATGAGGGTGGAACCCCTGTGAATGGAATTAGTGCCCGTATAAAAGAGGCTTCAGAGAGCCCCCTAGCTCCATCTGGTAAGAACACACAGAGACGATGCCAGCAGTGAACCAGGAAAGTGGTCTCACAAGAAGGTGATGATACTGACACCCTGGTCATGGATACACAGCCTTCAGAACTGTGAGCAATAGATTATCTATTGTTTTAGCCCCTCAGGATGTGGTACTTTGATACACAGCCCAAGTGGACTAGACAAAGACTTTTCCAGCACACACTTTTAAAAATAAAAGCATTACTTTATAAAAATAGCTATACAAAAGAGGCTTCAGAGAGCCCCATAGCTCCATCTGGTAAGAACACACAGAGACGATGCCAGCAGTGAACCAGGAAAGTGGTCTCACAGGAAGGTGACGATACTGACACCCTGGTCGTGGACACACAGCCTTCAGAACTGTGAGCAATAGATTATCTATTGTTTTAGCCCGTCAGGATGTGGTACTTTGATACACAGCCCAAGTGGACTAGACAAAGACTTTTACAGCACACACTTTTAAAAATAAAAGCATTACTTTATAAAAATAGCTAAGAGGCTTCTCTGGCAACTCAGTGGTGAAGAATCCATCAGCTGATGCAGGAAATATGGGTTCGATCCCTGATTTGGGAAGATCCCGCTGGGGAGCAACGAAGCGCATGTGCTACAACTACTGAGCCTGTGCTCTAGAGCCCAGGAGCTACACCTGAGACCGTGAGGTGCAACTACCAAAGCCCACGTGCCTGGAGCCTGGTCTCCGCAAGAGAAGCCACCACAATGAGAAGCCGAGCACCGCAGCTACAGAGCAGTCCCTGCTTTCAACTAGAGTAAAGCCCACGCAGCAATCAACACCCAGTACAGCCCAAAATAACTACAAATAAAAACTTCTAATAATTTTTTAATAGCTAAGAAAAGAATTCAAGGGGAAAAAAAATCTAGGTCTAGTTGCCATTCAATTTGGCCTGATTTTTATCCTTGAGTCAGAAAAGAATAGTCACCCTGAAACTTAATGTCCCAAGGCCAAAGTTCTTCCTAGAATGATTTCACAGGTAGGGTATTGCAAATTAGGCATGAAAGTGTCTTTAGCTTTCTTTCTTCAGCACCTCTGCTCCTAATATTTGCAGACTTTTGGGCAAAGGTACAAATGAAAGTCCACGTGCCACATGTTTAAATATTTTAAAGGTATAAATCAAGCCAACAAAGTCCCAAACAAAGTATATTCTGGCCTCTGTCTTGGCAAATAAATTCTCACAAGAGCTTGGAAAGCCAGGTGCAAATTCAACACCCCACACCAGGACAGGGGCACACAGGGGAGCTGACCCCACACCTGGCATGTCACCCTTCCCTTCTCACCTCTGATTTCACCTCACAGCACAGGGACCGTGGCCTTGTGGGCACATGTGTGGGCACTCCCACCCAAGATGTCTACGTCCCACCCACACTCCCCCACACACTGCTGCCCCTTGACCACACCAAGGTCAGCGGTACCCAGTGGCAGGTTGGCCCTTTGTATGACCCAGAAGTGGGCGTGAGTCCCTCTGGACAGGAATTCCAGGGTGCCGGGTATCAAGACGGGGCTCTGGGTCAGCCTCTTCCCTGGGCCTGTGGTTCCTTGCCCCATGGCGAGGAAAGGGTCTCAAGTTACCATTACTTTGTCTTCTTGAAATCCTGTTTTCTCTCCCTGTCAACTTAAAGAAGAAAATATCAAAGAAGAAATGGAAGACAGTTTTTCCATTTCCATCCCCTAAATGCTAGGCTTCTCTGGCCATATCCTGAAATTGGTTCAAGTAAGCATAAACAATTGTGTAGAAGTGTGATCCGGGGGACTTGGAAAATCTCACTGACTCTTTTTCCTATTCAGAATATACTTTTCTACCCCCCTAATAAACATCTCACAATGTCTGAGCTGGATGCTGAAATAAAACAGTAATCAACTTGAAATTAGCTACTTGCAACTTTCTAAAAACACATAAAACACATGCAAAAAGACAGACACAGGTTGTATACAGCAGCGCTATCTATAGTTACTAACACTGGAAAAAGGCCAAATAACTATCAGTGCTTTGATGCTTTCAAATTGTGGTGCTGGAGAAGGCTCTTGAGAGTCCCTTGAACAGCAAGGAGATCAAACCAGTCAATCCTAAAGGAAATCAACCCTGAATATTCATTGGAAAGACTGAAGTTGAAGCAGAAGCTCCAATACTTTGGCCACCTGATGTGAAGAGCTGACTCATTGGAAAAGACCCTGACGCTGGGAAAGATTGAAGGTGGGAGGAGAAGAGGGTGACAGAGGATGAGATGGCTGGATAGTATCACCAACTCAATGGACATGAGTTTGAGCAAGCTCTGGGTGACAGTGAAGGACAGGGAAGCCTAGCAGGCTTCAGCCCATGGGGCGGCAAAGAGTCGGACATGACTGAGCAGCTGAAAAACAACCATCAATACATGAATAGATAACTAAATTGTGGTACATCCATGCAAGGGAACACTATGCCAATCAAATACATACAATCTCTCAAATATAATATCGAAGGAAGGAAGCCAGATCCAAAAGAAGGCACCGTGCATGATTCCATTTACATAAAGTTCAAGAACAGGGAAAACTAACCTACAGTGTCAGAAATCGGGATAATGGTCAACCTTGGGGCAAGAGTGACAGGAAGCAGGTACAAAGGGACTTCGGGGCCTGACAACGTTCTGAGTCTCCACCTGAGTGCTGATCACACAAGTGTGTTCATGTTGTAATATGTCACCAATATGTGCCCTTATCAGTTGTGTACTTGTATGTGTGTAGTCAGTCAGTTCAGTCACTCAGTGGTGTCCAATTCTTTGCAACCCCATGGACTGCAGCACATCAGGCCTCCCTGTCTATCACCAACTCCCAGAGTTTATTCAAACTCATGTCCATTGAGTTGATGATGCCATCCAACCATCTCATCCTCAGTCATCCCCTTCTCCTCCTGCCCCCAATCCATCCCAGCATCAGAGTCTTCTCCAATGAGTCAACTCTTCCCATGAGGTGGCCAAAGTACTGGAGTTTCAGCTTCAGCATCAGTCCTTCCAATGAATATTCAGGACTGATTTCCCTTAGGATGGACTGGTTGGATCTGCTTGCAGTCCAAGGGACTCTCAAGAGTCTTCTCCAATATCACAGTTCAAAAGCATCAATTCTTCAGCGCTCAACTTTCTTTATAGCCCAACTCTCATATCCAAACATGACTATTGGAAAAACCATAGCTTTGACTAGATGGACGTTTGTTGGCAAAGTAATGTCTCTGCTTTTTAATATGCTGTCTAGGTTGGTCATAACTTTTCTTCCAAGGATATTCTTTGCAACCCCATGGACTGCAGCACATCAGGCCTCCCTGTCTATCACCAACTCCCAGAGTTTATTCAAACTCATGTCCATTGAGTTGATGATGCCATCCAACCATCTCATCCTCAGTCATCCCCTTCTCCTCCTGCCCCCAATCCCTCCCAGCATCAGAGTCTTCTCCAATGAGTCAACTCTTCACATGAGGTGGCCAAAGTACTGGAGTTTCAGCTTCAGCATCAGTCCTTCCAATGAATATTCAGGACTGATTTCCCTTAGGATGGACTGGTTGGATCTGCTTGCAGTCCAAGGGACTCTCAAGAGTCTTCTCCAATATCACAGTTCAAAAGCATCAATTCTTCAGCGCTCAACTTTCTTTATAGCCCAACTCTCATATCCAAACATGACTATTGGAAAAACCATAGCTTTGACTAGATGGACGTTTGTTGGCAAAGTAATGTCTCTGCTTTTTAATATGCTGTCTAGGTTGGTCATAACTTTTCTTCCAAGGAACAAACGTCTTTTAATTTCATGGCTGCGGACACCATCTGCAGTGATTTTGGAGCCCAAAAAAATAAAGTGTGACACTGTTTCCCCATCTATTTGTCATGAAGTGATGGGACCAGATGCCATGATCTCAATTATCTGAATGTTGAGTTTTAAGCCAACTTTTTCACTCTCCTCTTTCACTTTCAAGGGGCTCTTTAGTTCTTCGCTTTCTGCCATATTTTCTTCTTCACTTTCTGCAGGGTCCCAACATTATAGTATTACAGAGGAGCCTGAGGAAATGGGACCTCTGTTCACGTCCCCTGAGGCCCATCAGAACAAATCTGTTTACAATCTCTATGTATTGGGCCTCCTTAAGGTTTCATAGAGGGAACTGGAAAGAGGTCAAATAATTCCATTATGGAATCATCTCGTGAATGGAGGTGGGAAGAAATGTTTAGAACATGAGAAAGGATCATCTCATCAGCCTAAGGAATCAACCAACAGCCCTACACTCCAAGGGCCAAGGAGACAAACCTCTAAGCAGTCTTTGGGAGCTCCTGTTCCCCTGAGCCAGTCGAGGAGGTACCATCCAAGATGGCAGACCACGAAATACCATTGCTTCCTTCCCCACTGTACACAGCATCCATGGGGAGAAGGGAGAAATCCATCACTTTGAGTTCCACCACTATTTAAATAGTTTTGCTGAGCAAAGAATAAGACAAGCTATGGTTTGAGAGCCCACGACTCCAGACAGCCAGCAGGAACCCAGCCCTCAGATTACGGGCAGGTGGAGCTTCTAGGAAAAACAGCTGCATCTATGTCTGCAGAAAAGATATTTGTCACCTTCCTTTCAAACACCCACCATCTATTTGGACAATGGTCCACCTCAGTTGTCCTTCACCATCTTGCTCTCTCACCAGTTAACAAAATAATAAACAAGTATTCTTTGCTTTGCCTCCCTATGTGTATATATCCTACATAAATTATATTTCAGACAGGCTTTAGATCTAGTCAAGGCTGGCAGGAAAGTGGGAGGGGCAGGTGATTTAGAAAGACGGCGCCACTGAGGGACGAACCTCCTGAACTTCAGCCTCATCCGATTAGATCCCTGACTCAAATGTCAGCCAGGTCAGAGTTTAGGAAAAAAAAAAGGTTTATCCAAATATATTCACAACCACTTAAAATACACGTGATCTCAGAACAGCCCATTTAATCTTTTGCACTAACAGAGGGAAGCGGAGACTGATCATTTCAAACAGCACCTGTGTGTCATTTCTAGACTCTAAAGCTCCCTGGACAGTTGATCTTCCTTATTCCTACTTGATTTAGGTGGACAGTAAATTCTTTATCAATCCCTGAGTAAACCTGAGGCTCGGGAGAAATCTAGACAAAAGGAGGAAGTAGGCTGAAACTGGTGCTTGAAAATAGAGTGAAAAATCACGAATACACAAGAATGGACTTATTTGAATTTGTTTACTCCTCTAGTTTCCTCACACAATCTGTAACACGATAGAGCGCGCGCATGCTAAGTCGATTCAGTTGTGTCCGACTTTTGAGACAGTATCAACTGCAGCCCACCAGGCTCCTCTGTCCATGGGATTCTCCAGGCAAAAATACTGGAGGAGGTTGCCATGCCCTCCTCCACGGGATCTTCCCAACCCAGAGATCGAACCCCTGCCACATTACGTTTCCTGCACTGACAGGTGGATTCTTTACCACTAGCACCACCTGGGAAGCCCAACATAACATAGTAAAAGCCCACAGCTTTATGAAAAACAATGTTCAGTACATGCTAAACCTGTAGTATGAGACTTATTTTTAACTAAAAAGAAAACCACGTTCAGACACCTAGAGATCATTAACCAACCCTAGACTCAGTACACACACCCCAAGCACAGTTCGCAACACATAAGCTTTAAATGTGACCACTAGGCTGGACCATAAGGAAGGTAGAGTGCCTAAGAATTGATGCTTTCGAACTATGGTGCTGGAGAAGACTCTTGAGAGTTCAGGGACAGTAAGGGGATCAAACCAGACAATCCTAAGGAAAATCAACCCTGCATATTCATTAGAAGGACTGATGTTGAAACTTTCAATACTTTGACCGTGTGAGGCAAAGAGCCGACTCATTGGAAAAGACTCTGATGCTGGGAAAGACTGAAGGCAGAAAGAGAAGAGGCTGGCAGAGGATGAGATGGTGGATGGCATCACCAACTCAATGGACATGAGTGTGAGCAAACTCCAGGAGACGGTGAGAGACAGAGAGGCCTGGCAAGCTGCAGTCCACGGGATCACAAATTCAGACAGTTCTTAGCGACTGAACAATTATGCTGGAAACGAGATGACCCCAAAGAAAAGCTGAGCTCTCCAGAGGAAGCATACCTGGGGTGGGCCAGTTCCTCACCTCTCCACCCTCACCTCAGCAGGCTCTTCAGGCCCTGGTACACCCAGCATTCTCTATAAACCCCTGACTTATATTTCCAGGGAACCCACACTCCTAACCACAGTGAGAGAACTGAAGGGAATGGTGCTCACCTGGGATTTCCGATGGTTGGCTCTGAGGATAAACGGCTTAATCAGAAGCATCCATGGCACAGAAATCAAAGCCATGATAACAAAGAAACTCTGGACTTCTTGCTGTAAGACCAAAATGGGAAGGTCTTAGTGTTTCAAGGTGACTGCACAGCATACTTTAGATGATGCAAATGATCAATATGGATCAACTACACACGATCAATCGCATTTCATTTGGAGAGATCAGAAGCATTTCAGTAAACCCATTTGCCTTCCCATCGTGGGCTATTCCCACAGCAGAGAGAGACCTGTCAGTCTGGTGGTGTGGGGTGTCCACTCATGGCAGGCACAGGGGATTTCCTCTCCTTATTCCTTACTTTCCATGAAGCCCCTGATCGTACACCCACACCGTATGGAGCCAGTCACTGGACAGAAGTGTTCACGAGCCACATCATAAGGGCACTTTATTTGTCTCATGTCTCCTTGACTCTGTTCTGTGGGGACAGTTAGCACTGGTCCTGGAAAAAGATCAGGCCTGGCACTTTACCAGTCACTCTGGAGTGACCAAAGGTCCTTGCATCACTTTAAGTCACAGACATTATCTCCATCAGTAATCCTGCTTTTTTTAAAAAAAAATATGTATTTATTTACTTGACTGAATATTACTTTATTTAACTGTGGTATGTGGGATCTAGTTCCCTCACCAGCAGTCAAACCTAGGCCCCTGCATTAGGAGCATGGCATCTTAGCCCCTAGACCACCAGCAAAGTCCCTCCATCAGTAATCTTATATTTCCCCTATTACTGAGCCCTGCTGCTCTCACATCCAAAAAAAATACTCACGTTGGCCACCTGACTTGCACAGTCTCATTGTGGGTGAGTTATCTAATGGGTTCAGGGACATCTGGACTGAACTCTTTCACTGTGTGTGTGTGTGTGTGCCATAATTCGCTTCATTTGGAATAAGATGTCCATGGTCTTTGTGCCTCGTTGAAACCCAGGAGTCATCCCAGTTTATCATCCTGTTAGGTATTTCCTTTCGCATCCTCGACCCCACCGCTTCTTCTTACCCTCCCGAGTCACCAGGTTTGAGGAGTGACCCATGGTTCCTGTGGTCTAAAGGACCAGGAGGCCGGGGGAGGCTTTTTCAGAGCCACTGTGTTCAGAGTAAAAGGGAAAATGTTCCTTGAGCCCTCACATTTCTCTAACTCTCTGGCCATGCTCCCAGTGAGACGATTTATCATCATCCCAACTGTAGTAAGATTTACCCCAATAACAGTGATAACATCTTACTTGCTCCATCTCCTACCCTCCTCCACCCTTAATTACTCACAAGGAGAACGGGAGGTGGGGTGGGAACCACATGCATGGCACTCGCCAGTCCCAGGCCCCTGCCCTCGAGCTGCCTCATTGCCTTCTGCCTGATTTTATATGCTTCTCCCCTTCACAATGTCTAAAGCAGCCAGACGTGTCTCCCGAGCTGCTGCTCTTCTCTTTGATACTGAAACACAGCACGAAGCAGCGAGGGCAGTGCTGGGAGCATGCATGCTCAGTCGCTCAGCCGTATCCAACTCTTCGCAACCCCATGGACTGCAGCCCGCCAGGCTCCTCTGTCCATGGGATTCTCCAGGCAAGAATACCAGAGTGGGTTGCCATTTCCTCCTCCAGGGGGTCTTCCCAACCCAGCGATCAAACGCATGTCTCCTGCACTGGCAGGAGGATTTTGTATCACTGAACTACCTGAGAAGCCCACCAAATATTTATTTATTTGACTGTGGCATATGGGATTCAGCTCCCTGACCAGGGATTGAACCTGGGCCCTCCTGCACCAGGAGTACAAAGACCCATCCTTTGGACCACCAGGGAAATCCCATGGACAGAGGAGCTTGGCGTGCTATGGTCCATGGGGTCTCGAAGAATTGAACGCAACTTAGCAACTAAACAACAACAACTAGAGTTTACTTTTATAATAAAAGATTATCCCATTTTAAGGTGCTATTTAGAGCACTTACAGTTTCAAGCCAATCAATTTGAAGGATTATTTTTCTCTTTCTTTGTAGACAACGTGAAGCCAGTTTTCAACCTCACTGCTATAACCCCTCAGGTGCATTACCCAAACAGAAACCACTGGAGCTGCCTCAAATGTGGAGAAGTTATTCATTCAGGGCCTTCTGAAATCTGGAGAACCGAACACGTTGGGTGCTGAGATGGCTCAGTCTTACAGATAATTGCTCTCTGCAAAACCCAAGAGCAGGAAAGATTTGACATAATCGAAATGCATAAAAGATAAAGAAAGCCCAGAAGTACCTGATGCTGGTACAGAGGTACGTTTGAAGAGTCCTTGTAGTTAAATAGGAACATGTTGATGAAGTGGATGAGGATGCTCGGGGCTCGCCGGGACACAGAGACACTGAAGGAGCACCATTTGAAGATGATCATGAAGACCAGGTATCCAAAGAGACTCAGGATAAAAATCATCTCAGGGATGAACTGCAGAATGATGTTCAGAGTGTTTCTGAAGAACCTGGGGGTGGAAAACACACACACAAGAGAGAACACTGAAGGAATGCCACTCACTCACCATTCTCTCCAAAGAGCCAAGTGTTCATTTTTTTGTTTTTTGAATCCTGCATCCTCTCTCCAGGTAAGTAGTAATCATGCATGGATGAAAAAATGAGAAAGAAAGGTGCTTTTGCCCAAACAGTTCAGAGACAGCCACGGTCTAGAAGGTAAAGTCATGAGGCAAAGGACAGGCTCACACAGACTGCTGGTGACCCGGCCACAGCTTCCTGTGCAGACCCAATTTATACCTACACAGTCAAGGGCATAAGGATACAGACGCAAGGCTTGACAGCTATTCTCAAATGGATGCTCTGAAACAGGTGTTGGCCAACAACAGCCCATGAGCCAAACTGAGTCCATTACCTAGTTTTGAACAACCTGGTTTTTACATTTTTTTAATGGTTTGGGGAAAATCAAAAGAATATTTTGTGACCCAAGAAAACTATAGAAAATCCAAATTTCAGTTTTAATTTGACTGGAACACAGTCACACTCATTTGTTCACGCATTGCCTGTGGCAGTGTTCATTCACGCTACAAACTGGAATTGAGTAGCAGTGACAGAGACCACCTGCCCTGCAAAGCCGAGCAGAGTTACTACCTGGCCCTTTACACAGAAGGTTTGTCAACTCCCGCTCTAAGACACAGAGAGAGTCCCACGAGACTAAGCTGGGGGATCCCCAGGTAAAACGTCAGAAAAAGCCTGTTAATGATAAGAGCTATTGCAGGGAAAATGGAGATCCGGTGATAAAGCAGGATTGAGAGAGATCGTTGAGGCTGGCCTCACACGCAATGCTAACCACAGTCCACCCAGACAGTCCTTTCCGGTTTTATTCTGGTTTCACCTCTCATGTAACTCTCACAGCACTTTCAGGCAGGCAGTAGTGCCAAGGCGCTGTCATTCACGTACTCACTAAATCGTTCTTATTTTTCAACTAGAATCATATGTCTATTGGTTTTCCAATAGACATGGGGCACCACAAGGCTGGTTCTGGCCAATGAAATGGGAACAGAGGTGGCATGTGCCACTCTGGGTGGAAGCTTAAGAATCAGTGTGTAACTGACCGCCCTCTCCTGCCACAGCAACTCGCAACTTCTAGGTGGCGGCTGCCCATCAGCCCTGGTCCTAGTGTGAGGATCCGATGGCAGCACCCCCAGTGGCCCATCATAACATGTACCATGGCCTTGAGACACTGAGATTTCAGAGTTGCTTGTTAGTACACAATAACTGACCCATTCTGACTCCACTTTTCCCACTCTGTGGAAGAAAATGATCAGACACGTTCAGCAACACATCTATGATCACACAGCTGCAAGTGGGTCAAATCTCTGATTCTAAACCCTGCCTCATTTCTGCAGTACGGTACTGACCTCCTGGCAGGTGGGTTTTGGTGGATCACAGACACGTTCGGCAACACATCTATGATCATGCAGCTACAAGTGTGTCAAATCTCTGATTCTAAACCCTGCATCATTTCTGCAGTACGGTACTGCACTCCTGGAAGGTGGGTTTTGGTGGATCACAGACACATTCAGCAACACATCTATGATCACACAGCTACCTGAGCTGTGTGTGTGTGGTGCTCAGTCGCTTCAGTCATGTCCAACTCTTTGCAGCCTAAGAATGTGGCCTGCCAGGCGCCTCTGTCCATGGGATTGTCCAGGCCACAATACTGGAGTGGGTTGCCGTGCTGGATGTCAAATCTCTGATTCTAAAGCCTGCATCATTTCTGCAGTACAGTACTGACCTCCTGGCAGGTGGGTTTTGGTGATACCTACAAGCGGCCGTGTCCATAAAGGGTCTCTAAATAGGCTGTTTTCAAGCATTTACAACTTTAGCACAAATATACAAGTGTGAGAAGCTTTGGTAGAGATAGAGCATAACAGAAAGGATAGATGGAGAAATTAACCACCAAAGAAGTGAAAGAGAGGCCACTGCCAGAATGAAGAAATGAATACCAAGTGGAATTCAGAATCTGAGGGCACTCTGGCCCAAATGCAGCGGGGCTAAACCCAGACAGAGCAGCAACTGAGGCCTGGCGGGTTGGGAGGAGACAGAACACTGTGGCTGCAGCCCATGGGGTTGTGAGGAGTCAGATGCAACCATGAGGCTAAACAGCCACAGCAGCACTGTGGGCTTGCAGTCTCTTCCTGAACGCTTAAATATTTCGGAGGTGAAAGATGCACTCAGCTCAGGAGAAACAGAGGTATCATTTCTGGCAAATCAGCTTGTCCAAGCTCACGCCAAGAGACCCAGGATGGTAAAGAATCTGCCTGCAATGCAGGAGACCCAGGTTCGATCCCTAGGTCAGGAAGATCCCCGGGAGGAGGAAATGGCTTCCCCGCTCCAGGATTCTTGTCTGGGAAATCCCATGGACAGAGAAGATTAGTGGGCTACGGGCCATAAGGTCGCAAAGAGCTGGACACAACTGAGCATCTAACACTCTCACACACCTTAGGAAGGAAACTTACAGATGGACACAGGACCGAACTGGTGGCTCTGTCGCCACTCATCACCGACGTGGTCAGACCAACAGGCAGAAAGTTCATCACAAAACCTACCTGTAATTGAAAAGGCTGAGGATGACACCAAAAACCATCTGGACAATTCCCAGGATAACTGACATCTTCATCTTATATGAGTTCAAAAACGTTAGCTTGTTTGAAGCCAGGTTCCAAATCTGGAAGGGAAACAAGACGAGACACACATGAGACCAAATGGAGAAAGCAGCACCAACATGCACACCCCACCATGTGCAAAACAGATAGCTGCTGAGAAGCCACTATGTAACACAGGAAGCCCAGCCTGGCGCTGTGTGATGACCTAGAGGGGCGGGATGGGGAAGGGGAGGGAGGCAGTATATGCATGATTATGGCTGATTTGCACTGTTGTATGCAGAAACCAACACGAGATCGTAAAGTAAATTTCCCCGAAATTAAAGAAAGAAATACATGAGACCAGAGTCTAGAAGTTCTATCAGAGTCAGGCACTAGAGCTACGTTTGCTCTGAGAAAGTCACTCGGGGAAGCACCTCCACTACCCTGATCAACCACTTCGGCATCGGAGCTGCACCAGGCCTGTCCTGCACCTTCTGCTTATCCCTTTGCCTGCCTGGTTGGCCAATACCCACAGGATCACTCAACACAGTAAGGGCAGGGTTACCTGTACACTTTAGACCCAGCCTGGAAAATCTAAAAACATTCATGGGTAAGTACCAGGCACATACTAAGCCCTTTAAGTGTATTTATCTCATTTAATTTTAATAAAAACCTTATGAGATAGTTATAAGTATTTCCATTTTACAGATAAGTACAATTATAAAATCTCAGGGAGACTAAGTTATTTACACACTCAGGGAAAATAATATAATAGCAAATGGGGCATTTATTCTATATGCACCAGATTCTACTGCGTGTTTTACCTATAAAATCCATTTACTCTTTTGAGCAACTCTATGAGGACTATTATTACACCCATTTTACAGACGAGAAAACAGAGACACAGAGATAATAATTTGCTCAAAATCACATAGCAAGTAAACAGAAAAGCCAAGATTTAAACACAGGCTGTCTGATCCTAAATCACCAGCTTTTAACCACTGTGTAATGTTCATTTATTATAAAATATTTACAAACACTTTTAGAAGGTCCCCTCAGCTGATGCTCAAATATTTTGCGATTTGATTCACAAATAGATGTGTAACACAGTTAATAAATGCAGCTGTAGAAATTTACATTATGTAAAAACCAAACCCTTCATTAATATATAGAAGTGCTATTAATAGAAATGTTCTATTAAAGAGATTATCTGACCATAATGCATTAAGATTAGATCTCAATTACAGGAGAAAAACTATTAAAAATTCCAACATATGGAGGCTGAACAACACGCTTCTGAATAACCAACAAATCACAGAAGAAATCAAAAAAGAAATCAAAATATGCATAGAAACAAATGAAAATGAAAACACAACAACCCAAAACCTGTGGGACATTATAAAAGCAGTGCTAAGAGGAAAGTTCATAGCAATACAGGCATATCTCTGGGGAATAAGATTGTAGGAACAGGAAAGGCAAGAAAGCCAATTCATTTTTTTAAAATAATTTTTGCATTATATGGAGTTTTAATCATATATATTGTTGCTGTTGTTCAGTCACTAAGTCACATCCTACTCTTTGCAATCCAATGGACTGCAGCATACCAGGCTTCCCTGTCCTTTACTATCTCCCAGAGTTTGCTCAAATTCATGTCCATTGTGTCGATGATGTATTATTATTTTATAAGAAAAAGACTAAAACATTTTTAAAATCTAAATGTTACTAGGAAAAAATGTATCATTTTCAACATCCCACCTTGCCTTTCACCCTCACATTTTCCTAACTAGTGGGCAGATGACAAAATTGAATGCAGACAAGAGACTAGATCATTTCCCAGATAGCTAAGTGGTAAAGAATCTGCCTGCCAATGCAGGAGACACGAGAGATGCGGGTTCGATCCCTGGTTTGGAAAGATCCCCAGGAGGAAGAAATGGCAACTCACTCCAGTACTCCTGCCTGGAAAAGCCCATGGACAGAGGAGCCTGACAGGCTAGAGGCCACAGGGTCGCAAAGGAGCTGTACCTGACTGAGCGCGCACGCAGGGACTGGACTACTCAGTTTTGAAAGGCTAAATAAGCTATTCTCCCTTTGTCTGTGAGGAGCAAAACTGGGCAGATAGGATTTGCTGATGCATCAGATGGGGGCTGTGAAGGAACAGACAAGACAGTAGGAGCAATGATATTCAAAGGAAAGAAAGGTCAACCAGACCTTAAAAATCACACCCATCCATACTCCCCCTCTGCCTGTCTGCTATTCATGAAACTCCTAGGACCAAAGATAAAGCCTTCCAGTCTACAAAAATAACAACTTGTGTTTATTTTTAGCACCTTGCAGCTTACAAACCAGGCTTCAAGGACTTAACCTATTTTGATAAAACTTAAAATGCAAGTGCCAAGTAACAACCAATCCTGGGTGATGCTCGCTGTTTTTGTAAGAGAGGGGAGGCAGGCAGAAAGTGGGAGGACTCAAAACTGAAGAGAGGGTGAACCCCAGGAGAGGAGAAACCAGAGAACCAATTTTACTGCAGTATTATCCCTCAATTAAAAGCCACTTGTTATTGGAAGGAAAGTTGTGACAAACTTAGTATATTAAAAAGCAGACATCACTTTGCCGGCAAAAGTCTGTATAGTCAAAGCTATGGTTTTTCCAGTAGTCGTGTATGGATGTGAAAATTGGACCATAAAGAAGGATGAATGTTGAAGAATTGATGCTTTCGAACTATGGTATTGGAGAAGACTCTTGCGAGTCTCTTGGATCAAGGAGATCAAACCAGTCAATCCTAAAGGAAATCAACCCTGAATATTCATTGGAAGGACTGATGCTAAAGCTGAAGCTCCAATCCTTTGGCCACCTGATGCAAAGAGCCAGCTCACTGGAAAAACCCTGATGCTGGGAAAGATTGAGAGCAGAAGGAGAAGGGGGCGGCAGAGGATGAGATGGTTGGATGGCATCACCGACTCAATGGACAGGAGTTTGAGCAAGCTCCAGGAGACAGAGAAGGACAGGGAAGCCTGGCATGCTGCAGTGCATGGGGTTGCAAAGAGTCAGACATGACTTAGTGACTGAACAACAGCAACATTATTCCTCTCAACTGTCAGCAAGTAAAACTGTGGTCTCAGGTTCTCTTCCAACAAAAAGAGCATAGAGGAAACGTTTATGAACCGTATCTACCAAGTTCAGGTCCAGATGCTCGTGCTCATCTGGAGCACAAGCCTGCCATCTGCTGGTGATATGTGCTAAGGCCATGGTTTGCACTAACAGGCGCACATGACTTCTCGAAATCGCTTTGCACTTGAAGTTTGGGCAAAGGAACACCTTTGTCTCGCTCAAATCCAACTGAGGTAGATATAACAAATCAATTAGAGTCAACACATTTTTTAAAACTCTAATTCTATGCAGTAAAATAAAGCAAATATAAAAGCAAATCCATACTTCTCTAGGAAAAAGTTAAGATGTTAATCATTGGAAGAAAATGTCAAAGTTGGGAACCTGGCTAGGATGCTAAATTGCTTACTTAATAAGCATATTTTCCAGGCAAACAAGGGCCTTTTAAAGAAGCAATTGTTAACCACCAAGGGTATGATTGAGAAGAAAGAGGCAGATGTTTGGGAAACTGCAGGGGAAATGACCCAGTGGCTGGATATAGGGTACAGGCAGGACGTGTACTCGAATCTGGGGCAGTGTATCACAAACACCTCCAAGACCTGCTCTTCTATCTCAACACATGTTTGTGGATGTCATAGGTCCTAGCACTTTCTTCCCCTCCACACAGAGGAGGGGAAGAAATCTCCTCAGCAAGACATTTTACATAACAAATATTTAACCTCAGAAGACATTATTACCGGATCAATTCCAAACGGGTATGGATTTCCAGAGTATACTCCCGGAATGGCTGGGTCCAGCTGCAACAGTGGGTTCGTTTTCAATACCTGCATACTATTGAGAGCAAAAGGAAAAACAAAAACAAAACCAATGATCAACCAGAGGTAGGAAAAATACTACAGCCACATCAGTCATCCACTTGCAAGCAGCCCATCAAAGCCTAACTGTTGGTGTGACTCGCCAACTGGCGCATTCGATTAACAAATAACCATGCTTCCCTGGTGACTCAGGGAGTCAAGACGCTGCCTGCGATGCTAGGAGACCAGGGTTCGATCCTTGGGTTGGGAAGATTCCCTGAAGGAGGAAATGGCAACCCACTCCAGTATTCTTGCCTGGAAAATCCCATGAACACAGAAGCCTGGCAGCTGCAATCCATGAGGTCGCAAAGAGACTGAGTGACGTTTACTCACTGAATAACCACTATGTGCTCAGCTACAGAAATTACCCTCTGGCCCCAAGGAGGTCACAGTCTGAGTTTCCCAAGGGCTCTCAGCCTGATGAGGTAAAGAAAAAACGATCCTACATCAAAAAAGAGGCAGGGGGAAGGGGTGCCAGGAGCATACGGGTGTGCACACTCAGTCGTGTCTGACTCTTTGCAACCCTATGGAGTGTAGCCTACCAGGCTCCTCTGTCCATGGGATTTCCCAGGCAAGAACGCTAGAGCGGGTTCCCATTTCCTTCTCCAGGGGACCTTCCTGACACAAGGATTGAACCCACATCTCCAGTGTCTCCTGCATTGGCAGGCAAGTTCTTCCAGCTGAGCAACCGGAGAAGCATAGAAGAAATAAAATACAGCCTTGGGATCAGCCTGGGAAATCTCCCCTGGGGGCACAAGAGCTGATCCCGGAGGAGTGAACTGGCTTCCACACGTGGCCCCTGACCTCTGGGAACCTCAGCCCCTGAAAGTTATGGTCCACCAACTGCCTTTAAACCTGTGTCCCGCTCTCATTCAGAAGTACAAATGTCAATGAGCGGGAACTTCTTAGTGTCTGTGCAAACCTGACGGGACTGAGAAAATTAGGGTTTAATTTTTTTTTTTTTTGAAGGACTGATGCTAAAGCTGAAGCTCCAATCCTTTGGCCACCTGATGCAAAGAGCCAGCTCACTGGAAAAACCCTGATGCTGGGAAAGATTGAGAGCAGAAGGAGAAGGGGGCGGCAGAGGATGAGATGGTTGGATGGCATCACCGACTCAATGGACAGGAGTTTGAGCAAGCTCCAGGAGACAGAGAAGGACAGGGAAGCCTGGCATGCTGCAGTGCATGGGGTTGCAAAGAGTCAGACATGACTTAGTGACTGAACAACAGCAACATTATTCCTCTCAACTGTCAGCAAGTAAAACTGTGGTCTCAGGTTCTCTTCCAACAAAAAGAGCATAGAGGAAACGTTTATGAACCGTATCTACCAAGTTCAGGTCCAGATGCTCGTGCTCATCTGGAGCACAAGCCTGCCATCTGCTGGTGATATGTGCTAAGGCCATGGTTTGCACTAACAGGCGCGCATGACTTCTCGAAATCGCTTTGCACTTGAAGTTTGGGCAAAGGAACACCTTTGTCTCGCTCAAATCCAACTGAGGTAGATATAACAAATCAATTAGAGTCAACACATTTTTTAAAACTCTAATTCTATGCAGTAAAATAAAGCAAATATAAAAGCAAATCCATACTTCTCTAGGAAAAAGTTAAGATGTTAATCATTGGAAGAAAATGTCAAAGTTGGGAACCTGGCTAGGATGCTAAATTGCTTACTTAATAAGCATATTTTCCAGGCAAACAAGGGCCTTTTAAAGAAGCAATTGTTAACCACCAAGGGTATGATTGAGAAGAAAGAGGCAGATGTTTGGGAAACTGCAGGGGAAATGACCCAGTGGCTGGATATAGGGTACAGGCAGGACGTGTACTCGAATCTGGGGCAGTGTATCACAAACACCTCCAAGACCTGCTCTTCTATCTCAACACATGTTTGTGGATGTCATAGGTCCTAGCACTTTCTTCCCCTCCACACAGAGGAGGGGAAGAAATCTCCTCAGCAAGACATTTTACATAACAAATATTTAACCTCAGAAGACATTATTACCGGATCAATTCCAAACGGGTATGGATTTCCAGAGTATACTCCCGGAATGGCTGGGTCCAGCTGCAACAGTGGGTTCGTTTTCAATACCTGCATACTATTGAGAGCAAAAGGAAAAACAAAAACAAAACCAATGATCAACCAGAGGTAGGAAAAATACTACAGCCACATCAGTCATCCACTTGCAAGCAGCCCATCAAAGCCTAACTGTTGGTGTGACTCGCCAACTGGCGCATTCGATTAACAAATAACCATGCTTCCCTGGTGACTCAGGGAGTCAAGACGCTGCCTGCGATGCTAGGAGACCAGGGTTCGATCCTTGGGTTGGGAAGATTCCCTGAAGGAGGAAATGGCAACCCACTCCAGTATTCTTGCCTGGAAAATCCCATGAACACAGAAGCCTGGCAGCTGCAATCCATGAGGTCGCAAAGAGACTGAGTGACGTTTACTCACTGAATAACCACTATGTGCTCAGCTACAGAAATTACCCTCTGGCCCCAAGGAGGTCACAGTCTGAGTTTCCCAAGGGCTCTCAGCCTGATGAGGTAAAGAAAAAACGATCCTACATCAAAAAAGAGGCAGGGGGAAGGGGTGCCAGGAGCATACGGGTGTGCACACTCAGTCGTGTCTGACTCTTTGCAACCCTATGGAGTGTAGCCTACCAGGCTCCTCTGTCCATGGGATTTCCCAGGCAAGAACGCCAGAGCGGGTTCCCATTTCCTTCTCCAGGGGACCTTCCTGACACAAGGATTGAACCCACATCTCCAGTGTCTCCTGCATTGGCAGGCAAGTTCTTCCAGCTGAGCAACCGGAGAAGCATAGAAGAAATAAAATACAGCCTTGGGATCAGCCTGGGAAATCTCCCCTGGGGGCACAAGAGCTGATCCCGGAGGAGTGAACTGGCTTCCACACGTGGCCCCTGACCTCTGGGAACCTCAGCCCCTGAAAGTTATGGTCCACCAACTGCCTTTAAACCTGTGTCCCGCTCTCATTCAGAAGTACAAATGTCAATGAGCGGGAACTTCTTAGTGTCTGTGCAAACCTGACGGGACTGAGAAAATTAGGGTTTTAATTTTTTTTTTTTTAGAGCACATGTCCATGGAGGGACCCAAGACTGAGTAGCTGAAAGGATGAAGAACAGGACGCTGGTAACTTAGGCTGCCTGGAAATACATTCCCTCCTCCTGCAGCTAGTGCGGTGGTGGCATCTGTAGCCCAGTGCGGGGAGGTCAGGGGGCATGATTACGCTGACCAGGCCCCCAGTGCCAGTGGAAGCAGCTGGGCCTGACTGGCCATCTCAGACCCAGACCTCTGTCCAAAAGGCACACCTCAGCGCAAATGCTTGAATTTCACTATCAGAGATGTGTTTGTGTGACAAAATAAAAAGAGGAAATTGGCCTGGTGCCCACAGCCAAATCATAGTATCTGCTGTTGAACATAAGCAATTTCAGGGAACATCAGATAAGGCCACAGGGTGACCGTGGTGGATCAAGACAAAAACAAGACCATTTCACAATCACATCTAATGTCAAAACATGGACATTTCAAGATAAGGATGATGTCCAAACCACAAAAATGACCTATCCTTCCCCTTATCCTCCTTGAGGCCAAATCCTCGAAGCCCTTCTAATAGCCTGTTACTGAGAGTGGTGCACGGTCCCCAGGGAAGGAGGCTGCGACAGTGTCTCCAGCCCACTGTCAGGGTAAGCAAGCCCAAGACTTAGCTTGCAGCCAGCGACCAAAAGCCTCCGCTGTGTCCTCTGCCACTCTGATGGATGCCTGTGGCTTCCCTTCACCTCCCTGCTGAAGCAAGTCTGCTTCACACCATCCATGTGTGGGCGTGGGACCCAGCCTGGGGCCTCAGTCTGGGCATGGCCTCAAAAGCCTGGAACTGGGGTCAGAGGTCATTTGCCTGCACAAAAAAGAACAATATTCTGACCCACATTTGCAGAGTGACAGCCAACCACCAGACTCAGACCTTTCCCAGGCACGCTCCAGGGCAAATGAAACTTTGTGTGCATTGTTTGATAAAGTTTTGCCAATTTAACACATTTCCGAATCTATCACTACGCTTATGAGTGCAAACCTGAAGAACAGCACTAAGCAAGCTGTCTTCAAATGGATGAAAGTTTTGTTCTTCGAGGCATCTCTTCAGGATACTAATTGCAAAGAAAAAAAAAAAAAACCAAGATATGGCCATCTGTAATTGGAATCCTGCAAAATGTTTTCTTTCTTCATTTTATTTATTTATTAATATTCCTGTCCTCTACTACAGGGCACTTGGACCCAGCAGAGGGACTAAAAGGAGATTCACGGAGCCTCAGTGACACACACCCCTGACTACTATAATCCCTCTGAGCCCCGCTTCAGTCAGCACCAAGCCCTCACATGCACTTGGGACGCTCCACGTCAAAAGGAACCCTGTGTTGAATCTTTCCTGAGAAATCCTGGGATGAGATGGATGGTGTTTTCTCCCTCCCCACTTACAATATGACATGCCTTCAATAAAAAGTCCTACTGTGCTTGGGGGAGAAAACACGGAGGAAGGGCTGTGCATCCGGTCAGGCATCTGTCTCTCCCTTCTTGCGGGGCCCTCCGGTCACTTCCCCTGGACACTCCAGGGCAAGACAGAGAAACCTGAAACTGAACTGAAGCATATGTGGGGCAGGCGTGAGGAACATCACCTGAGGCTTTTCAGTCTCAGTATGTAGCCCCTATTCCCTGGTGGCTCAGTGGTAAAGACCTGCCTGTCAATGCAGGAGACGCAGGTTCAATCCCTGGGTCGGGAAGATTCCCTGGAGAAGGAAATGGCAACCCACTCCAGTATTCTTGCCTGGAGAATCCCATGCACAGAGGAGCCTGGCGGGCTACAGTCCACGTGGCCGCAAGAGTTGGACATGACTGAGCTGCTAAAACAACAACAAAGTGACCTGGAAGCTCCCTGGTTACCTCGTGTGACGCTGGCAGCCCAAGGTCCTCCAAAGATCACACAGTTCTAAACATTCCCATGGGTTTCCCTCAAAGCTCCCTCTCCTCCACAGCCCTCCTCCCTCAATTCATCACACTGACCCACTCCTCAAATTCGAAAATCATTCTCCCTTTCCCCAAATCTCCATTCCTGAAGAGCTATTTCCATTCTGATGACTGTGTGTCTGATTAACAGAACAATAACCAGGGATGCCTGCGGGAAGTGTGCTTCGGGGAGGGGATGTGGAGAGTTTCCAGGTCTCTCTTTCCTAAAGCCAAGACTTCTTCCCATCAGCCAGGGGCTGATATTCCCTGCCTTCCTCACCTTGGCACCCACAAGGCAAATACAGGGACCGAGCAGTGCAAAACCTCTTCCTTTACTTTTAACCAATCAAGCTGCTCTGAGCAGTCAAAGATAATGCCCTTCTGCTAAGCCTGGGGCTTTGAACACTGGAAACCAATCATTCAAACAGCTCAACACTAGCATCAGCCTCTCTTCAAGCAAAGCCTCCTAAGTGTGTGGATGCATAATTTCACTCTCTTTCCAATTCCAGGCCAAGCAAGAAAGTTTCAATGCCACCTTCTTCTCCCAAATTCTTGCTTCCACGACTGCTACTCTGATGCCCAGTTTATACATGATCCACCCTTGTTTTCACAACAGTGCCTGGGAGTGTGATGCACTCCAGGATACCTACTTAATACGGCTGAAGTTTTGAAAAAACTTTCCATGCCTAACAGTGACCAGCACAGTTAACTGAAGAAGTGATACAAGGTCTCACACTCAATAGATAACACTGAATTATTTGTTCAATCAGTGGGTGCACCTCTGAGCAGAACCAAGCACAGAAGCCCCTGGCATGAGAACGATCACTGAGTCCACCTGGATGACCGGTGAGTGACTCACCTCTGTCCCAGCTTACCTCCATGTGCCATTTCTGAACATGGGTTGGACACTCCAGGAAGAGCCGAAGATGTTCAAAGACTTGGCAAAGCAGTCGTTATAGATCAAGCCCGTGTAGATGGAGAAGATGCCCATGAGGAGGATGAGGTAGCGCCCATGGAAGAAGGTGTTCCAAATCTGGCTCCAGGAGGACAGAGGACAACCATCAGTGGCTTTGAACCAGACCCCAGGGACGTGTTTTGCAGGAGGCCCCCAGCACCACCGGACAGCTGCAGCCAAGACCCGGGCATCCTACACAGAGGGGCACTCTCAGTCACCAGGCAGGCCTCAAAGCGACCCAAACAGGAAGGGCACACCCACCCTGATCTTCTAGAGCTCATCCAGAAAAGTCCTGAAATGGCAGTTATTGAGGAAACAAACCACAGAGCCTCACAGCCTTTAATTCAGCCTTGGTTAGAAAATGTAACTGAAGAAAAGTGTCAGCTGTAAAGGACGCACTTGAAAGTGAGCGACTGCTGCCTTACGCCTTCCAGGAGACAAGAACAGAGCTGCACCTATGCTGCTAAATTGTGTGGCAAGTCAAATCTATACTGGTGACATTGAGGGGGCTTCTCTGGTGGCTCAGATGGTAAAGAATCTGCTTGCAGTACAGGAGACCTCGCTTCGATCCCTGAGTCAGGAAGATCCCCTGGAAAAGGGAATGGCAACCCACTCCAGTATTCTTGCCTAAAGAATCCCATGGACAGAGGAGCCTGGTGAGCTACAGTCCATAGAGTCGCAAAGAGCCAGACACAGCTAAAGACTAACACTTTACTTTGACTGATAACACTGAGTCTCTAAGCACATCCACCAAGAAAAGGGAAGCGCTTTCTGTAAGACTGGCCGATGTATATCAGTCATTCTCAAAACTGCATTATGAGTTTGAGCAAGCTCTGGGAGTTGGTGAAGGACAGGGAAGCCTGGTGTGCTGCAGTCCATGGGGTCACAAAGAGTCAGACATGACTGAACTGAATTGATTAAGTTGAAACAATGCAGGCTTGAGTTGTCTCAATCTTCACAATACTGTGAAGGGACTTCATGGAAAATGTGGAAATTTCAAGTGTGAACTGATGTGAAGACATGATATTCAGGATTCCTCGGTATTACATAAGGACACTGAGAATGGGCTGATTGTAGAAGGGCTCTGCCATGAAAAAAATAGTTGTGATATTTTGAGTGAAAAAAAAGGGGAAGCTACAAATTAACATGGACTATTTCATCTCAATTTTAGAAAATTATATACTTGTGTATAAGCACAGAAAAAAGCATTAATTGTAATTTTCTCTAGGTAGTTAGATTATTGTATTTTCCCAATTTTTACAAGAAACATATATTGCTTTTCTAATCAAAGGGGGAAAAAATCAATGTTGGGAAAAAAAGTAAGGAAAAGATCAATACTTTCTTGAAAAATATACACTAAACAAAGATGGTACTGTACCAAACCATCCAAAGGATTTACCTTTGGGCAGGAATTTTTATGCTGAATTCTGGTCCCTTTTTTTAACTTTCCATCTTTCCCTTACTTTTTAAAACATGTTATTTCCATAGTGAAAACAACAGACACATTTTTCATGTTCTACTTATAACCTCCAAGAAAACAGGTGAGACAGTTAATGGGCACCCACCTCATTGGTTGACTTTTGAGCGAGCAAGTGTTTCTCATTAAGGACCATCCAAAGGGCTGCCAGGAACATCACAGTTCCATGACCACAGTCTCCAAACATCACGGCAAACAGGAAGGGGAAAGTGATGATGGTGTAGGGAGCTGCAGAGGCGAGACCACAGTGGTCTGAGTGCTCCCAACATTCTTTCAGCCCCACATCAAAGATCTCCCTACCAGGCTCCATGACATAAAAGCTGGTCCCTTGCATCTTTCTGATTCTTCTCTCACCATCCCCACCCCTGACACTCACTTAGCCCTCACATACATTAACTCCTCAGTAGGTAAGTATCCTTACTCCAAACTTTACAGATGAGCTGCGTTTTGGAGCAGCTAAGTGACCTTCTGAAGCTCCAATACTTTGGCCACCTGATGAGAAGAGTCTCATTGGAAAAAACTCTGACTCTGGAAAATATTGAGGGCAGGAGGAGAAGGGGCAATAGAGGATGAGATGGTTGGATAGCATCACCAACTCAATGGACAGGAGTTTGAGCAAACTCCAGGAAATAATGGAGGACAGTGAAGCCTGGCAGGCTGCAGTCCATGGGGTCGCAAAGAGTTGGACGTGATTTAGCAACTGAACAACACCAACAAAAGTGACTTTCCCCAAGATCACAAAGTTTCAGTCAGTTCAGTCCAGTCGCTCAGTCGTGTCTGACTCTTTGTGACCCCATGAATCGCAGCACGCCAGGCCTCCATGTCCATCGCCAACTCCCAGAGTTCACTCAGACTCACGTCCATTGAGTCCGTGATGCCATCCAGCCATCTCATCCTCGGTCGTCCCCTTCTCCTCCTGCCCCCAATCCCTCCCAGCATCAGAGTCTTTTCCAATGAGTCAGCTCTTCGCATGAGGTGGCCAAAGTACTGGAGTTTCAGCTTCAGCATCAGTCCTTTCAATGAATATTCAGGATTGATTTCCTTTAGGATTGACTGGTTCGATCTCTTTGTAGTCTAAGGGACTCTCAAGAGTCTTTTCCAACACCACAGTTCAAAAGCATCAATTCTTCAGCATTCAGCATTCGGCGTTCAGCTTTCTTCACAGTCCAACTCTCACATCCATACATGACCACTGGAAAAACCATAGCCCTTGACTAGACGGACCTTTGTTGGCAAAGTAATGTTTCTGCTTTTCAATATGCTATCTAGGTTGGTCATAACTTTAATGGGATTTAAAACCAGTTTTCTCTAAGTGCTTTCTATACCCTGTCCACTACCACCTTTTGTTTGTTTTTCAACCATTCACATGCACCACACACCTCCAGCAGTTACTCACAAGACCCTGCAATACAGATCACAAATTAGATTCAAACTCAGGGTGGAGAACAGCAGCACCATGAACTGCTTGGCTAAAGGACATCTGGTCTACCCCCTTACTTTACAAATCAGACTCAGTGACACAGTATCACTGAGAATCCAGTCTTCTGACTAAAAGTCCTGTGCCCATTGCCATCTCTCCCACACAACACTATGTGACTGTAAAGATGCCTAAGATGACCCTCACTGCATCAGTAAGAAAATGAAAACTGAATTTGCCTGAGAACAGGTAAAATCCTGTTAAGAAGCAAATCTCACTAATCACCATTTTAAAAGACAATTAGGGGCATTAGAAAACTAAATGAGATTTTAGGAATGTCACAATTCAAAGCAATGAATTGCCAAGGCCACCGCTGTGATAAACCTTGTTCAATTTTCATTTTCAAGCTGTCTGGTTGAGAAACACATCCGATTCCTTTACCTGGGTTCATCTCCCGGTAATTGCCTATGCCATATGCATCTACAATATTCTGGAAGCCAGCTGTGAATTTATTTGTCCTGTTAAACGTGGGAGGAGCTGTTTTAGACTGCACTGCTGTCAAGATGGGGACCATGGAGGAGCCACTTAGTTCCTGCAAAAAGAACATATGAGAAGATGTTAGGAAGGATGCCATCGGCTGGGTGTAAGCACATGGATCACAGTCCAACTCCTGTCACTTACTCGGTGAACTTGGGACAATTTCTTGACCTGAGACTCATGATTTCATCTGAAGTTAGTACTTATGTAATTTATCTTAAAGGAGAGTTGTCAAAGAGAGTAGAGTTCCTCCTGATTCTCTGGTGACCTCCATCCTCAAGCTTCTGCAAATGTTATGCACAGTTCTGAGCCCTCTACTCCTCCTTCCGACTTACTCTCTCAAGAGTTTATTCACTTTCCAAATTTTGTTCCTGTATTCCTAATGGCCTTGACCCTCTCCCAAATTTCAGTGGGGCAAATAGGTGATGAGACAGGCTCCCCACTGGGCAGAGAGAGGACTCAAGAGCACGGTGAGAGTTACACAAGGTGCCTGAGTGCTCAGCACAGCGGCAGGCGTGGAGAGCCATCCACTCCCCGCGTTCCGGCTGTTGTTGCAGGTGTCTGGCTATCCGGCTTTCCAGCCCGACAAAGCTGGCGGAGTGACAGCACATCAGCGCCCAGTACACTCTTCCTAAGATCAAAGAAATGTTGCCTGTGGGTAAGGCACTGAGAAGAATAGGCATTTCTGACATGTGCCCACACACTGGATAAGGACCGAAGGCGGAAAGATAGAGACAATCCTACCAGGTAAGGGTCTGTCTCTTATACACATCTCAGAAGACTGGATTCTCAGTGATTACCCCTTCCCCGCCCCCTGCCCCCACCACGCACCACGCCTTGCTCCAGCGCCCTCCTGATGCGCGCGGTGTCTGCCACCGGGAACCAGATCTCAGCGATGACACACTGCTGGGTGATGTCAATGTTGCACATGTTCAGGATGTGGTAAATGGCTTTCATCTTCTGCACTTTGATGACCCAGGAGTGCCAGTTGGCAGCTGCTTCTTGAAGGAGGCTCTGACGGTGAGATTCTGTCTGTGTTAACACCTGGCCAAAAAAACAGCACCCAGCAAAACAAAGAACACTCAGGGAGATGCCAGATGACATGGCAAAAATGCAGGACAGCCAGACCTGGAGGCGGCCTCGGCTCCTGGCCGCTCCTCTGCCTCGCAGTTCTCACCTGGCCGTGAACTCCCGCACTAGAGGTTAAAGCCCTGAGGCCAGGACTGTATCTTCCTCTTATTCTAAACCCCTTATAGTACTATTGTGATGGGTTGAACGGTGTCCCCCACAAAAGACAGGCTGAAGTCCTAAGACCGGTAGCTGGGAACATGATCTTACTTGGAAATATGGTCTTTGCAGATGTGATCAAGTTAAAATGAGGTCATGCTGGAGTAGGGTGGGCACTATTCCAGTATGACCAGTGTTTTTATAAGAAATTTGGACCCTGAGGCCCACAGAGAAGATGTGTGTGATGGAGGCAGAGACCAGAGTGATGCATCAACAAAGCAAGGACCAGCAAGGATGGCTGACAGCCACCAGCAGCTGGAAGATGCCTTAGTCCACTCAAGCAGCTATGATAAAATATCACAGACCGGTGCTTTGTAACAGAAAGTTTTCCCAGTTCTGGAAGGTAGAAGTCTGAGGTTAGCATGGTTGAAGGCCCTTGTCTCGGCTGCAGACTTCAAATTTTAACCCAACATGGCAGAAGGGGCAAGCCAGCTCTCTAGGGTCTTTTTAAAAGGGCATTAATCTCATGCAAGAGAACCCCAATCTCGTGAACTAATCATCTCCCAAAGGCCCCATCTCCCAATACCATCATCCAGGGGATTAGGTGTGTGGGGTTTTGTTGCCCTTTTTTTTTTTTGCTGCCCTGGGCCTTTGTTGTAGCACACAGGCTTTTTATGGCTGCACTCAGGCTCTCTCTAGTTGTGGCAAGCAGGGGCTACTCTCTTATTAGGGAGCACAGGCTGTAGGGAGCACGGGCTATAGGGAGCGTGGACTATAGGGAGCACAGACTCAGTAGTTGTGGGGCATGGGCTTGGTTGCCCCCAGCATGTGGTATTTCAGTTCCTAGACCAGGGATTCAATCCATGACCCCTGCATTGGCAGGCAGATTCTTAACCACTGGACCACCAGGAAAGTCCCAGGCGTTAGGTTTTTAACATTCAAATTTTGGGGTGATATACACATGCAAACTCTAGCAGAACAGGCAAGCAAGGATCCTTTCCTAGTGCTTTCAGAGGAAGCCTGGCTCTGCTGACACCTTGATTTCAGACTTCTCACCACAGAACTGTGAAAGAATAAATTTGATTATTTTAAGCCACCCAGTTAGTATTTTGTTACATCAGCCAAAGGAAACTAATACATCTGTTGAATGCCTTACATACTAAACCTCTCCAATAAATGACAAGTGAATTAATGAATGAAGGAATGATAGGTGATCTGGCCCACATAGGATTTGTTTAAATGGAACCAGTTTTTGTTCTGATGATACAACCCAGTAACCCTTTCAGTAACCATTACACAGGGCTACCCAAGACATCTGAAACCTAAATCTAAGTCTAGCCTAACTTTCATCCTCCTCATGAGATTTTTGTTTTGTTTTGACTGTGCCACCTGGCATGCAGGATCTCGTTCCCTAACCAGGGATCGAACCCGAGTTCCCTGCAGAGGAAGCACAGAGTCCCAACCCCTGAACCACCAGGGAAGTCCCTCCTCATGCAGTTTTCATAAAACCCGGCAAAGTATTCAGGGGAAAGGACTTCAAGGGTAATTGCTTCAGGGAAAGAGTCTCCCTGACAAGTGACAAAGAGGGAAGAGAGAGGATTAGAGAATCAAACACTGCTTTTTCTGGGAAGATGAACACACACACATCTAATTTCTAAAGATACTCATCGAGGACCTAGATTTGTGCTGACCATGGAGCAGCCATATTAAATACAAATAAAAATCCCCTCCCCCGGCCACATTTCAAATGCCCAGGGGTGACATGTGGCTCACGGCTACGACACTGGATGTGATATAACATTTCCGCCACCACCTACTGGACAGAGTTGATCAGGAATACACCATTTGATATAGGCCAGCAGCTTTCAGGGATTACTCACAAAGCTTATTACTATTATTGAAGAAAAGTCCTATGTTTTGAGAGCCATCCTAGGTGACAACAGATTCAGTAAGAGGATATGAACTGGGGGCGTGTTCATATGTGAAACTTGACTCACTGCCTTGACAGAATTACTTGCTTGGCTCACACAACCGGGCAATTCCGTGCGGAAAAAAATCAGCAAGACTGGCTGTTCGCCTTCATTGGCTAGTGAGTTATATCATAAAGGCGGCCTAGGCCAGTCTGGCAATAAAAGTTTCCTTCTATCAGCCTGGGGTGGGGAACTGAAGGCTGACCAGGGCCGTGGTTAACTCTAAGCCCCGGCAAAGCATCCCTGACAAGCAGAACCATCACGAGCTTAGTGAATGCCATCCGTCTCCTAATTATGAAGCCTTCTGAAGCAACAGCGAGACAAGCATAGCAGACATTCCAGCCAACCTTGGAGCAAGGGCCCTGGGAGACAGGACTCATAGGAAATGGCAGGTGTTTATGTCACATGCTTGAACGCCTCACTCACGGTGAATAAATCTTCCAGCCTCATGTTGACGCCCTGCAGCATCTCTTTGCGCTCCAACGCCAGCTCTGGGCAGGGGTATACAGTGGCTCGAAACCTGTGTTTCAAACATTCCACAGGACACACGTGGGTAATTGCCAAGAAGCATAGGCACATCCTTTTCTACTAACCCATCCCTTGTCCACTTTGGTTAGATGACCACCTTCCCCCACAGTAACCATCTAGTGAGCAGGCAGACAGAGGATCTCGGCTTACGGTTCCCAACACGTGGCTCACGCCATCTGAATTAAACCTGTGGTTCTATTATATGAAAGGGCTCCACTCAAACCACAAAACCCACCAGCTGGTATATAAAAAGGACTGCAAGCTTGACTAGTCTTCTCTTCTCCCCAGAACTTACTGTGTTGATGTCTTTTCTCTACAGAATTTCTGCTTCTAAGGGGCTGCACATAAGATAATTCAGTAACCTCAGAAACAACTAGGCATGCAGTTTGCTTGTTCTTTAGCAGCTGGTAAAGGGGTGAGAAGGAATCAACTGAAACGTCTTTTTCGACCTTTTAAATTTTACTCATCAAGATCTCTCTGTTTCTATCCCCACAGTTACTAAAAAGCAGTTGCCTTTTTAGCACTATTACCAAATGTGAGAAAGTTATTCAAAAACCTTAAGCAACCTCAAAGAAGCCCTACTTGAGCCTTGTTGTTGTTCAATTGCTAAGTTATGTCCAACTCTCTGTGACCCCATGGACTATAGCCTACCAGGCTCCTCTGTCCGTGGGAATTCTCAAACAAGAATACCAGAGAGGGTTGCCATTCCCTTCTCCAGGGGATCTTTCCCATCCAGGAATTGAACCCATGTCTCCTGCATTGGCAGGAGAATTCATTACCACTGAGCCACCAGGAAAGTTTATTTTGGATTATTGCACAGACCCTGAACTAATCCTGACCCAAAAAGCTGATGAAAAGAACTTTCAATAGTCGCTTACCCATCACAGACCTTCTTGATTTTCTCCCTGAGCTGTTCTCCTTGATAAAATATGATGAATATATTCTTTTTAATTTCTTCTCTCTGGAAAATCAGAACAGTAAAATGTATGCGTTTAGAATTTATTTTTTCTAAATTTAAAATTGGAAAACTTCAACTTCTCCCAGTTGATTCAAGTTCGTAATATTATGATTGAGGGCAAGGCCAAGGAGGCAGGCTGGGTGGGGCCCTCAGGCAGGCTGATACCGCACCAGAGGGATCACAGCTGAACCTTGTATTCAGCTCTGAGTCCTGTGTTCAAGAGATGTATTAATAAACAAGAAAACACGCTGAAGAGAAGGAACCAGGATATGCGAGACTTAAAGTAGCTGACCTAGCTCACCAGAGTTAACTCATAAACAATATTTATACTTCAGGGATGAATGGTATTTGACATTTAACAAAGACAGAGCCAGCAGTCATGCAGGGATATGAGAGCTGGACCAGAAAGAAGGCTGAGCACCAAAGAATTGATGCTTTTGAACTGCGGTGTTGGAGAAGACTCTTAAGGGTCCCTGGGACAAGACCAAATCAGTCAATCCTAGGGGAAATCAACCCTGAATATTCATTGGAAGGACTGATGCTGAAGCTTCAATACTTTGGCCACCGGATGTGAAGGGCCAACTCATTGGAAAAGACCCTGATGCTGGGAAAGATTGAAAGCAAAAGGAGAAGGAGGCAGCAGAGGATGATGGTTAGATGGCATCACTGACACAACAGACCTGAGTCTGAGCAAACTCCCGGAGACAGTGAAGGACAGGGAGGCCTTGTGTGTGGCAGCTCATGGGATCGCAAAGAGTCGGAGATGACTGAGCAACTGAAGAACAATGAAGAGCCAGGTCTAATGTTTGACTCACATACTCACTGTATGCCCAAAGGAACACTGATTAAATGCATTTTTAAAGTCCAAGTCTAACATGTCATAAGAAAAGGAAAATGGGTATTTCACAAGCATATATGGAAATGTTCAACCTTAACTGTAAGCAAAGAAATGCACTTTTTTACTCTTATTTAGTTTGGGGTGAGGAGTGAAGGTAAAACGATGAAAGCCATTGTTGGAAAAGTGATAACAAATCCTACACACTCATTACCCATGACTTACGTCTCAGCTATCTTTGGAATCAGGTATGACTCCACTGAAAAGCTACTTGTCAGGATGCATCAAGGGTCATGAAAATGCCCACACCTTTTAAGCCAGCAATCCTATTTCCTTGAATTCATATCATGGAACTAGTTCAGAAGTAAACAAAAATTCACATGCATGAAGATGCTTATCATAGTGTCTATATTCTGGAGAAAAATTCAAAATTAAGTGTCTAAAAACAGATAATGAATGTCACATCAACTCAATGGAAACATTAGACACCAACTGAAAATAATATCAAAATGAATTGTCTCTTTGGTAGCTGCTCATGGGAGCAGGAAAGGGATATTTTAGGATTCGGGGAGCCTGCTTTACATTATTTCCAAAGGTTCCCTCACCCATGGAGCACCACTCCCACCCAAGGTCCTTTGCTGAATCTCTTAGATCTTCTTGTCTCTGGATTCACCAGACCTAAGAATCTATTCTGACCACACATCATCTGCTCAGTGACCTTCAAAGTCATCAGGCTAAAGTCATCTTACTTTATAAATACTGTCTTTACCACCAGGACTACAGAATGTCAAAATATGGTTATGAAAAATAATGATTCAATGTCACATTTTAAAATATTAATATTTATAGGACACGCTGTAATACAGGAGGGCATTTATATTATCTAAAATCAACAGAAGGAAAAAAAAGATTCCATGTTTTAACTACAACCATATGAAATCATACCTGCCTATAGCTATGGACTACAGAAAAAGAGCACAAGAAGAAAATAAAAATAAAGACATGAGAATGGTGAAGTTCTGTGTTTTTTAAAAACAAACTTTTTTCTTATTTTAAATCGTATTTAACTATGAAGTTGTTTTCCATGAAATAAAGCTTAAAATTGCATTTTTTAGCCTTTATTTTTTACACTAGATTGTGTTTTTTTTTAGAAATAAACCAAGCTTCTTGGAATTAAAAAGTGGATTTAAATCCTAACCAGAAGGGTGGAAGAAGCAAATCCTACAAAATTAGTGGCAGTAACGTGTGGCACTCAGTGAAGGAGACCCTCAAAATCTTCATTCCAAATGTATGGTCTGTTGACTACCAGGAACTAACTGCAAGCTGGTTAACAATGCAGGCTCCTGGGCGCCACCATAGACCCACTGAATCAGAATCCACATTGAACAACATCTTCTGCTCAAGTGCACCCTGGAGCTTGAAGCACACTGACCTACATTAGTTATCAGTGCTTTGTGATGAAGATGCAGCTGCCGACCTGTGCGGCACCAATAGAGCAAAGTTTCCAGGAACTGGTCCAGTTAAGTCATTTGGAGGAATGACCACTTATGAGGTGCTAACAAGACTCAGTCCTGGAACTGACCTTTCATAGGTATTTTTGAAAAAGGAGGGATGGGAAAAAAAGAAAAGAAAGGAGAAAAAAAGGAAATAGATATTAACTTCACAGAGCTAAAGACTCAGGATTTGAGAGAACAAAACCCTGCTGGCAGGGCAAACCCCTCTGGTGGGGCTACAGGAAACTTATGAGAATGTTTCCGTAGCCTGAGATACCCACTGTAACGGGATCTTGCAGAACTGTGTCCATCTCACTGAACTTTACGTAGATATTTCCTCGGCAAATTCGCCACAGCAGCCTCTCAAAGGAAGCCATCCTCTCCCGGTTGACCACACCGGCTGTGAACCTGGGCAGTCAGAAGAGGAGATGTTACCAAGGCATGGGGAGTGGGTACAGGCAGAAGACCCCATGGGATGTGAGGATAAGCAACCAGAAGGTAGAAGCCCACTGCCCTCTGAGCAGGAAGGAAGGACATGGCCCTGCTTAGCACTCTGGATCCCAATCCCAGTGCACCTCAACTTCCCTCTGACCTCCTGTTTCCTTTGACATGTCCACATGTCCTTAATCATCCCAATACTATACGTTCACTTATTTGCAATTAACAATATGACAGACCATTCGTTGTATCATTGTAGCTAAAAGAAGCAAGTATTCAATCTGCTCAATAATAGTCTCTATTCATTTACACAAATAATGTACTAAGACTGAAATGTATGTATTGATGTCTGTACATCTCTACTTACACAATCATCTAGGTATCCAGATAAGTTTCTAACTCAAACTTATCACATTAACTTTAAAATGGTTACTTTCATTGGCCCATTATTGTACATGTATGTTACCTTCTGATCAAATATTTTCAATACATAGTTTCCTTTCCTTTCCAAATTCAATGTCTAGTGCCTCAAATAGCAGGCCCCTAAGTATCTGCTAAATAAAGAACTAGAATTCCAAAACTCACTTTCAATTTTACTTCAACGGTAAATGAAATCCCACCATTTTGAATCATCACACATTTTGGTGGGCATTATCATACTCTATTACTTCTACTTGTGGAAGACCTGACTGCCCAACTACCTCATTGCTAATTACACTTCAGACTTCACACTCCAAATCTATTATCAAAACAGTATTTTAGAGACAAGGCAAAAAAGAAAAAAAAACATGTATCCCATCAGTTCAGTTCAGTCGCCCACTCGTGTCTGACTCTGCGACCCCATGAACTGCAGCACGCCAGGCCTCCCTGTCCATCACCAACTCCCGGAGTTCACTCAGACTCACGTCCATCGAGTCACTGATGCCATCCAGCCATCTCATCCTCGGTCGTCCCCTTCTCCTCCTGCCCCCAGTCCCTCAAAAGGCAGGGACAGCCAAGAAACTCCACCTAAATAATTATCACTACATCCTTCCCACGTGGAGACAATACAAACGTCACACTCATCAGACTCAAGAATGTCAGTCTCACCGTTAAAAAGGTAACACTACCTACACCTCCCCCAACCAGGTCAGGTTAGACTTGGGTTTTTTAATGGATGGAGGCCTATAATCGTGTGAAATAGTCCTCTTGTCAGTCATGATTTGTCCATTCATTCATTCACTCAAACAGTCAGGGGAATCTACCACATGCCAGGCACTGAGCATACAGACCAGGGACCCGACCACACATAACTTTCAGAGCAGGAATTTCACTGACCCCAGCTTTCCACTAATGTACGCAGGTGTAGGTCTTAACTCCAGGAGACCAGAAGTGTCTTCTATAAAGAAATCATCTGCTAAGTTGGCTTCTGTCTGAAAGTCAAAGAATCACTATTTTCATTTAAATGTACTTAGACCACCTTAAAAGCACCCACATTGCATGACTTCGTCTGCTTTTATATAATTACTCAATTTTCTACAAATAGAATTCAGAAGACCTGATGCTTAAACCTAATTTAGTTTTCTGTTTCAAATAAAGATGTAACTGTGTATTTAAAACAAGGTCTCTTCCTACCAAAATCCCAAATCTGCTCAAACTAATTGTTGTGCTTTTTTCTGACTTCCATTTCTCTCTGGGCCATTTGGGCCACATGCTTTATTAGTGAGCTCCTTAATATTTTTGCATTCATTTCAACCCACGCCACATGCCACCCTAACCCTCGTCACCCACAGCCCAGCCAGACAACAGAAACATCACAATTTATTCATACTCCAAACCAACCAGTTGTCAAAATAGAAATTTGAGGTTCTAAAGAAAAGGGCCCTTGAATACACAGTCTCCAAATTATAACCTCAAAGAAGTCCTGGGTTTTCTTCAGGAGATATTTGAATTCCGTCAGTTCTAGGAAGTTTTTCTTCAAAGCCTGATAGTTCTGATTGGCTTCCTGAAGCTCTCCTTCCAGTTTTTCTAGAGCAGTCTTTGCAAGAGGAAAAAGAAAGTAAGCCAGGCAGAAAGCACTATGACATTCACTGTACATTAACCACAACAAATAATATCAAGTATGCAGAGCATCATAACATAGCTTGAAGTTGAGAGGCCAAACTGATCTTGAAGTTCAGTCAAACTCAATAAGACCGTAGAGCTGAAAAGTACAGACATCACTTTGCTGACAAAGACCTGTAAAGTCAAAGCTAAGGCTTTTTCAATGATCATGTAGGGATGTGAGAGATGCACCATAAAGAAGGCTGAGCACTAAAGAACTGATGCTTTCAAATTGTGGTGCTGGAGAAGGCTCTTGAGAGTCCCTTGGACCGCAAGGAGATCAAACCAGTCAATCCTAAAGAAAATCAACCCTGAATATTCACTGGAAGGACTGAGGCTGAAGCTGAAGCTCCAGTACTTCAGCCACCTGATGAGAAGAGCCAACTTACTGGAAAACTGATACTGGGAAATATAGAAGGCAGGAAGAGAAGGGGATGACTGAGGAAGAAATGGTTGCATGGCATCACCAATTCAATGGACGCTGAGTTTGCGCAAACTCTGGGAAATGGTGAAGGACAGGGAAGCCTGGCATGCTGCAGTCCATGGGGTTGCAAAGAGTCAGACATAACTCAGCAACTGAACAACAAGTAAGCCATGGTCATACACTCCCAGGAGTTCCCTTATCAAATGCGGAGGACCAGAAAATACTCGGGGAAGGAAAATGAGCTACATGAGAAGTCAAGGGATTCCGGCGAGTCACATATCAGCATGGGGATTTTTGCTTTTGTTAAACAGGTGACAAGTATATTTGTTTCCAAATTGACACTGATTATTTTAGTGCTCAGACATTCAGTCACGTCCAACTCTTCGTCACCCCATGGACTGTAGCTCGCTAGGCTCCTCTGTCCATGGGATTCTCTAAGCAAGAACACTGGAATGGGTTGCCATTTCCTCTTCCAGGGGATCTTCCCAACCCAAGGACTGAACCTGCATCTCTTATGTCAATTTGGAAACAAAAATACTTGTTACCTGTTTAGCAAAAGCAAAAGTCCCTATGCTTGTCAAATTTTAATGTAATATCAAAGAATATCCACAATTATTTGAAAAGACTATTAAAACACTCCTCCCTTTCCCAAGTACCTATTTTTCAAGACTAAATTCTCTTCATATACTTCAATGAGAACATATCACAACAGATTCAAAGCACACGAAGGACTTCTATTAACTCAAACATATAAATTTGCTAAAAACATCACTCTTCACTGAAGTTTTTTCTTTGAAAATACAATTATTTCTAATTTAAAATGTTAACATGTAATGAGATATTATTTTTAATGAATTAATAAATATTTTACTTTTTCAGTTTTAGTTCCTAATGCAGTTGTTGTTGTTCAGTTGCCCAGTTTTGTCCGACTCTTTGCAACCCCATGGACTGCAGCACACCAGCTTTCCCTGTCCTTCACGCTTTCCCAGAGTTCACTCAAACTCATGTCCACTGAGTCATCCCCTTCTCCTGCCTTCAATATTTCCTAGCGTCAGGGTCTTTTCCAGTGAGTCAGCTTTTCGCATCAGGTGGCCAAAGTATTGGAGCTTCAGCACCAGTCCTTTCAGTGAATATTCAGGGTGGATTTCCCTTAGGATGGACTAGTTTGATCTCCTCGCAGTCCAAGGGACTCTCAAGAGTCTTCTCCAGCAGTAAGTATCAATAAACATAACCCTCATAAATAAAGCTCTTTGGGATCCTCAACAAGGTGTAAGAGTAATATACAATCAAGGAACCAGCCTAAGGAGCCTGTAGGACTTGAGAGGTAGGACAGGGCCAGGAGAGCAGATTTTGCTGGCCAGGATGGACCTGACTCAGGCAAGAAGGACACCATCAACACTCTCAAGCAGGGAGGTGCCACAGTAGAGTAATACAGTCCATGGGGTCACAGAGTCGGACACAACTGAGCATGCACACGATAACCTAGAAGGGAAAAGAATCTGGAAAAGAATATATAAAAAGATTATGGAAAACATGAGCCATTGAGCTAGCTCACAGTTCACAAGAACAGGTGTAGGTGTTTAGGAAGGTGAGGGGGTCAGCGGCAGGAGTGGAGCTGGTAACTAACAAGGCTGGTATTAGAAAACTAGTGGTAAGACCGAAACCAGAGATGATTTTATGGAAATCCTATTTGTATGGATTAAAACTTTCTCCTCAAATATCCAGATTTTAACATGACCAGATCCAAAATATATTCAAGTGGAGTTCTATATTTATACTACTGGTGGCTTCAACAATTTCAAGAATTTTAAATTATCTTAAAAGAAAACCAAAAATCACAGGAGAAAACCCAGCCAGAGATAAGGCTCAATCAATGAAGCTCTTCCATACCTGTTCACCTCTCTTAGTGAGCCCCTTCTCTTTTGAGGATAAAAAGTCCTTTTTTTTTTTTTTAATGAAGATCAACAGGGCCTTTCAGGATTTGGATCTGCCCACCTTTTGACAACATGTGAAATGCCAGGCTGGATGAATCACAAGCTGAAATTAAGATTGCCCAGAGAAATATCAACAACTTCAGATATGCAGATAATACCACACTAATGGCAGAACATGAAGAGAAACTAAGGAGCCTCCTGATGAGGGTGAAGAGGAAGAGAGTGTAAAACGTGGCATAAAATTCAACATTCAAAAAATTAAGATCATGGCAACTGGTCCCATCAGGCAAGGTCCCTTCAAGGCAAATAGAGAAGGGAAAAGTGGAAGCAGTAAATGATTTTCTTTTCTTGGGCTCCAAAATCAGTGTGGATGGTGACTACAGCCAAGAAATTAAAAGATGCTCTTCTTGGAAAGTAAGCTGTGACAAACCTAGACAGCATATTAAAAAGCAGAGACATCACTTTGCGGACAAAGGGCCATACAGTCAAAAGCTATGGGTTTTCCAGTAGTCATGTACGGATATGAGAGCTGGACCATAAAGAAGGCTGAGCACCAAAGAATTGATGCTTTTGAACAGTGGTGCTGGGGAAGACTTTTGAGAGTCCTTTGGATAGCAAGGAGATCAAACCAGTCAATTCTAAAGGACTGAGGAACCCTAAAGAGATTCATTGAAAGGACTGATGCTGAAGCTAAAGCCTCAATACTTTGGCTATCTGAAGCCAAGAGCCAATTCATTGGAAAAGACCTTGGATGCCAGGAAAGACTGAAGGCAAAAGAAAAGGGTGACAGAGGATGAGATGGTTGGATTGGCATCGCCAACTCAATGGACATGAGTCTGAGCAAATGCTGGGAGACAGTAAAGGACAGGGAAGCCTGGCATGCTGCAGTTCGTGGGGTTGCAAAGAGTCAGACACAACTTAGCAACTGAACAACAGTAACCTTTTGACATCCTCTCCCCCTGGCTCACCCTCTCTCCTCTCCCCACAGCCTGCTCTAAAAGCTCCTAGAGGCAAGGCCATGCTTCACCAAGGTGCCTTGTGCACAGCAGATACTCAGTGTTTTACAAAAGCAAATTGACAGAGAAGGGAAAGAAAGAGGGAGGGGTCCTCCAGCCATAAAGGCCTTAGCTAAAGAAAACTGCTACCTTCTCCCACTTGACCTCAGAAGCCAATCTGAGGAGAGGCCTCAATCCTGAGTGGACCGAATGCATCAGACAGACAATTAAGAAGCAAACCACTGGATCCCCCAACTCTACTTCTTGGTATATTTATCCAAAGGAAAGGAAATCATATCTGGAAAAGAAATGGGCATCCCCCTGTTCATTGCAGAATTGTTTACAATACCCAAGACATGGAAACACCACCAAAAGATGCAAGAGTGACTTTAAAAATTGCACGGGGGGCTTTTCCTGGGGGAGTAACAGTGAAAAGTGGACCAACACATGAACCCACTCCACACCTTCAGCAATGAGGTAGAGGACCATGAGAGGCTTGCAGGGTTCACAGGAGACAGGCTTCGATACCATCCTCTGTTAAGTCAGAAAGAACCTACCTCCAGGATGATCATTTCCCGTGGGAGAGGGGTCAGCGGGGACTTCTCAGGCACCTGAATCTCAATCTCATCTTGCATCTGATCTTCCAGAAAACCTGAAGGATGAAACCCCACCAGAGAGCCCAAGGTGTGTGTGTTTTCTCATACCTAAGAAATGGATCAAGTAGGACAGATGCATTTCCCAGCTCAGCTGCCTGAATTGCCTGGCACCTGCCACAGAACCTGGCCCCCATCTCTAGCCTCCTCTGCCGCCAACCAGGATCTCTCTCAACCTGGAGTAGCAGTATCACACATAGGGGCAGACTGCAGGACATCACCCCTGCAAACCATCTCCCTCCCTGCCAGTGCACATTCAAACTGCAAGCAGAAAACTGGCTTACGCAGGATTCTTTCCAATGATTCACACCTTCTGACTTCATTCACAAATTTCCTCTGGAAGCGGCTCTCTTTCACGTTTAACTAGAGGGAGAGGAAAGCCACAAGGCACACATTAGTAACAACCACTGCCAACACATTCTCTTTGGCTATTGAGTGAGTGAAGTCACTCAGTCGTGTACGACTCTTTGTGACCCCATGGACTGCAGCCCACCAGGCTCCTCTGTCCATGGAATTTTTTAGGCAAGAGTACTGGAGTGGCTTGCCATTTCCTTCTCCAGGGGATCTTTGGCTATTACTATTATTAATTATTAATGCTGCAGAATGTTGCTGGAATCATCTTAGGGCTAGATACTTCCATGTACAAGACAGGAGAGTTCGAGTCAAAATATACCTTGATATTCTTACCCTCATTTCCCCAAATGCCACAAGCTCTGGCCTCTGTAAACTTTTCTTAAGTTTTAGCTGCACTTACTATCCAAATTGAATTCCTCAATGGAGTCATGAATACAATAGGACCTTGAATATAGCACAGCTCCATGCAGTGGATCCTGGTCTTCAAGAAAAAGTCAGCATCCTTTTGTGCCAATGACCCCTCAGCTCAGCCCAATAAATGTTATTAAGGAACTAATATCCCATGTCAGGTCCTGAGTTGGAACTATGGCTGCAAAGACATGATCCTTCACTGAAGGGCTTAGTTTTGACCAGACCTTAGTGAGAAAATGAGTGGAATTAGTGAGTCCCATTTTCTAAATTGAATTCAAAAGCTTTTGGCAAGGATCTCAACTGCCTCTGGGAAATGATACCCTGACTTACTTAAGACGGTCCTATGGTGACAGACCGGAGAAGGCAATGGCACCCCACTCCAGTACTCTTGCCCGGAAAATCCCATGGACAGAGGAGCCTCGTAGGCTGCAGTCCATGGGGTCGCAAAGAGACACGACTGAGCAACTTCACTTTCACTTTTCACTTTTCACTTTCATGCATTGGAGGAGGAAATGGCAACCCACTCCAGTGTTCTTGCCTGGAGAATCCCAGGGACAGCAGAGCCTGGTGGGCTGCCGTCTCTGGGGTCGCACAGAGTCGGACACGACTGAAGCGACCTAGCAGCAGCAGCAGCAGCAGGGTGACAGACTGTAAACAGACTTATTATGGTGATCATTTGAAATGTATAGAAATATTGATATCCGGGTATTGTGGTGTACCAGGAACTAACAGTGTTGTAGGTCAATCATACTTCAAAATCAAACAAACTCATAGAAAAAGATCAGATTTGTGTTTACCAGAGGTGGGGGTTGAGGTAACAGAGAAACTGGATGAAGACTGTCAAAAGATACAAACTTCCTTTTATTAGATAAATAAATTTTAGATAATTAGAGAAATAATTTTATCTAATTATGAGATAAATTTAGATAATTAGATAAATTATTAGACAAATACATACTAGGGATATAATGTACATGATAAATATGATGAACACTGCTGTACATTATATACGAAAGTTGTTAAGAGAGTAAATTGTAAGAGTCTTATGATGTAAGTCAAGTCATTATGCCATACACCTTAAACTTATACAGTGTTATAGGTCAATTATATCTCAATAAAACTGGGGTGGGGGATACAGTCTAGCTGGAGAATATCACCCTCAAGAGACTGTGGACTCCCAAGATTCTTTTTCCTCAAACTAACTGGTCCGGAAGCACTGCTTTTTGCCCTCATAATAAGGCTGGTAATCCATGTGCCCACTGGATATATCAAATGTCTTGAAGAGGTACATAGGAAATAAAGTACAATGTCATCTTTTTTATTATATTAGAGTTTCAAAACATTCCTATAGGGGTGACACATAGGAGGAAGGGAGAAACGTCTGCAATTCAGTTGCCCAATGTTATCACAAATTCTAGCCAGAAGAACAAGAACCACTGAATTCCATGACTCCAGCCCAGGGCGCTTCTCCCTGTCCTTTATTCACCACCACGAAGTGGAAACTCCACCTTCTTTTGGTCTCCTATGAATGCAGTACTTACGTCTTTGAACTGAACCAATCCAAGCTCTCCAAGCTCAGCTACACAGCAGTATGCAGCCTCCACCTGGAGAAAGAGCTGTGACAAACACATTTCCTCACTTCGGAATATGGACGCCATGTTGGCCCAACCTTGGTCTGCGGGACACAAAGATATTTGAGGTAACAAATGTGTCACTGAGTTATATTAAAATCCAACAGAAGAAAAAAAAATGCAACAGGAAAGCTTTCCTAAATTTAAAAACATAAACAACAAGGTACTACTTTTCACCACCTATCAGATTGGCAAAAGATTTAAAAATATGATTAATAAACACATCTGAAGAAGGTGTGAGGAAGCAGGCATTTTCAGACACTTGATACTTGAAGCGTACATTTGTAGAGCATTTTTTGGTATAGTTTTTTTTAGAGGGCAATTTGTCAGTATCCACCAAACTTTATGTTATTCATATCCATGACACAAGATTTCCACTGCTCTTCACCCAGATAAACTCGGAAATGTAAGGGAAAATGGACTCACAAGGATGTTTCTGACAACACTGTATTTACTAATTATAATAAGTGGGCCTAACCTAAATATCCATCAACAGGGGAAAGATTAAACTGATACAACAGAACTCTGTGCAGTCAGCAGGAATGAAATAAATCTGTATGTCCTCTATAAGGAAAAAGGATATTCACCTAGAACCCACTCTCACCTAAGACCCTCCAGATTGCCCTACTGCTGCCAAACCAAACTGTCTTCCTCAGATCCCAACCTTTTGGAAGAACCATCACATATCCCAGAAGGAGTCCCTTCTCCTTATAATTTTATAATGTATAATCTACTATTTGCAAACACTGGGTTTATCCCCCCTGTTTTAATCCTTCCATTGTCCCATTTTCCCACAGGTTAAAGTCTAAAACCCTTGACGTAGCCAAGGAAGGGCTGTGTGCATCATCTGGCCTCGGCCCTCCCTTCCCGTTTCCCCGAATTTCTCTGAGAACTTTTGTTCAGGCTTTCCCAAGATTTAGAACCTCAACCCCTTCCTCCCCACCCTGCATCCCCCATACCCCACAGACTCCTGTCATTTCTCCCTCTTGGGATAAGAATCCTCTTCTTCCATACACCTCTCCCGATCCCCAACACTCAGAGCAAACTAAGCACCCTTCTTTGTGCTCCCAGAATATGTTGCTTAGTGGCTAAGTCAGGTCTGACTCTTTGCCACCCCACAAACTGTAGCCCCCCAGGCTCCTCTGTTCATGGGGTTTCCCAGACAAGAATACTGGAGCGGGTTGCCATTTCCTTCTCCTGGGGATCTTCCCAACCTAGGGATCAAACCTGTGTCTCCCGCACAGGCAGGTAGATTCTTTACCACTGAGGCACCTGGGAAGCCCTCCCAGAATATAATCGAATACAATCATCTGCAATTACTTGCTTCCTGTCTGTTCTGCCCACTAGCCAGAAAAACTGTTTTTCACTCCATCACCCGTCTAGCTCAATCCCAAAGAAGAGGCTCAAAAAACATTCCGGATTTACAAACTAGAGGCAAAAATCTCCTTCGACCCTCCCGAATGCAGAATCTGGTATTCCATTTGTACCTGCTGACACCCAGATGAATGAATTTTTCACACGGCCGGTTCTAGCAAGCCAGGCAAAGTTTTCATAGAAAAGACACAGAAGAAAACATGAGCTTCCTGCACACCCAAAAGCACAAGACAGAGACCCTCCCTTCCTACCCCAGCCTTGTCCGAGCCGGTCCTGGGCGCGGGACTCCCGCGGCTTCCTCGGCGGGGCCGGGAGGCGAGGGCTCGCGAGCGGCGGGCGGATGGGACCAGCCCGGCCGCGGACTCCGCAGGCGACTCCCCCAGCGACCGCCGAGCCCCTCCCGCGGCTTCTCCTCCCCCGGCGCTCGCAGAGCCCGAGGCGGGCTGTGTTGTATCAACACCGGCCTGTCCGAGGCGAGGACAAACCTGCCCCGCCGGCCGGCCCTGCTCACACACACCCTCCCTCCCCCGCCCCACCTGGGCCCTCGGCCACGACCTTGGGCACCAGCGGGGTCAGAGATTTCTTTCTCTAAGGAAGACCTTACCCCCTAGTGAGGGGAGGGTTTGGGAAGACCCGACTTGAGGCCTCAGAAGAGCCCTAGAGATAACCTTCCTGTGTTTTCATATCTACTAAGTGAAGTGCAAGTCGCTCAGTCGTATCCGACTCTTTGCAACCCCATGGACTATACAGTCCATGGAATTCTCTAGGCCAGAATACTGGAGTGGGTAGCCTTTCCCTTCTCCAGGGCATCTTCCCAACCCAGGGCATCTTCCCAACCCAGGGATCGAGCCCAGGTCTCCCGCATTGCAGGCGGATTCTTTATCAGCTGAGCCAAATTATCTATTGCTGCTGCTGCTGCTAAGTCACTTCAGTCGTGTCCGACTCTGTGCGACCCCATAGACGGCAGCCCACCAGGCTCCCCCGTCCCTGGGATTCTCCAGGCAAGAACACTGAAGTGGGTTGCCATTTCCTTCTCAAATGCATGAAAGTGAAAAGTGAACGGTAAGTCACTCAGTCGTGTCCGACTCTTCGCGACCCCACGGACTGCAGCCTACCAGACTCCTCCGTCCAAGGGATTTTTCCAGGCAAGAGTACTGGAGTGGGGTGCCATTGCCTTCTCCGAATATCTATTACACGGTATTAAAACACTTCTTATCTCTGGAGAAATGAGATAACATTAAAAAAATAGTTCTGGAAAACCAAAGGGAAAAAAAGAAAAAACACACCACACTCACTACCCTACCAACAATTAATTTACAAAATACTTCAAAAGGAGACTATACAAACCCATCTAAATATATACATACACTACAGCTAAAATTCAGCTTTATTGCGGTCCAGGTGAGTTGACACAGGCCAGCTGAGCGATGCACCCTTTCCTCACTGAGGACTGCTCTTTCCTGTTAATCTGGCAGAGGCGTGAGGGGTGAGTCAATGAAGTTGTTTCTCTGCAGGGGCCACCTGAGTCCCCTTTGTAGAGTCTTTTCTGTAGGTGGAGTGAGTAGATCCCCCCACAGCCATGCTGGGTGCCTGTAAAATGTACCCTGGAATAAGGAGGCTACCTTTTGGGTTTTTTACACTTTATCATGGAAAAATTAAAGTATCTTCACAAATAAAGACTCCCCCCCCTCCCCCGCAATGTACACACCACTCAGCAACAACAGTTGCTAAATTTTGTATCCTCTAATCCCCACCCATTTCGTCTACCCACTCTGGGCTATTTTGAAGCTAATTGTATACATCATATTTTTCTTTCAAAATATGTGAATATCAAAATATTCAAAAGATACAAAAGATAAGGATTCTTCTCTGTATATGTTATACACACACACACACACAATACTATGGTCACATGTAAAAATTCAGTAATAATTTCTTAATATCAAATATCCAATCAGTGTTCAATTTCCCAGATTGTCTGAAATTTGCCTTTTTAATAAGTCCCTCAGATGATTTTTGTGTATGACCAAATAAGAACCATTACCTTTGAGAACACAAGGTGAAAATTCTAGCTTTCGTTGGGAGGAAACAGAGAAGAAGGGTGAATGCAATTTGCAAACAATCAGCTAAGAAGCAGCTGTTTTGCACCTAGGGGAATAGAGTCAGGGCCTCTGAGAGCCCTGGAGGAAAGGTACTGCTTGGGCTTCTTAAGAAGCAGAGCTTGGCTACACCCACCCATCTCAACCCGTCAGACCCATTCAAGAGTCCAGACACCTGGGCAAAGCTAGCTTCCAAGGCTGAATTCAGGACTGGCAAACCAAAGCAGGAAGCTCAGAACTGAAAACTGACAAAGGCATCACCAGTGTTGCCTCTGCCTCCGCCATCAGATAAGCTCCAGGCCAAGGCGAGAGAAGCCCCTGCCCCAGTCGGTTCCTTCCTCTTCTTTCTCCCTCCCCTCCCCACTTCCATTCTGCTCTTTGCCCCAACTCTGAGTGCTGTGTCTTTTGGTCAGTGGGTGGAACAGTAGCTCTCAAAGGTCCTGGTGCTCAGGAATCAGAGAAGCAAACACAGAAAAAAGTACATCTTGATGGTTAAGAGCAGAGTTGAGATCCAAACTGCCTGGGTCAGGACCCCATCTCTGCCTTTGACCATGTGTGACCTTGGGGAAGCTATTTAATCCCAGGCTCTCAATGTCCTAGGTGGCACTGGTGGTAAAGAACCCACCTGCTTACGCAGGAGACATAAGAACCATGATTTCTGATCCATGGGTAGGAAAAATCCCCTGGAGGAGGGCACGGCAACCCACTCCATTATTCTTGTCTGGAGAAGCCCTTGGACAGAGGAGCCTGGTGAGTTACGGGCCATCAGGTCACAAAGAGTCAGACATGACTGAAAGACTCTCACTTTCACTGCACTCTCAGTGTCCTAATCGATAAAGTAAAATGGATCTTAGATATTTATTTAGCGTGTGGAAGTATAGAGCCCCAAATCAAAGGTGCAGAAGGCCAGCATGCCTGTATCACACTGGCAGGACTCTAAATTGGCACAATCTGTCTGAACGGGAGTATGCTTGTCCTTTGACCCAATAATCTCAGAACTCTCAGAAGTTCATCCTAAAAAAATAATTTAAGGATACAAATCAAAATTTAATTACAATCATGTCTATTGTAGCATTGTTTGTAGTAAGTTCGTACTTGTAAAAGACCCAAATTCTTTCATCCATTCAGTATTTTTTGAGGGTCTATTATGTGCTGACAAAGGTCCGTCTAGTCAAAGCTGGGTTTTTCCAGTAGTCAATCACAGATGTGAGAGTTGGACCATAAAGAAAGCTGAGTGCCAAAGAATGGATGCTTCTGAACTGTGGTGTTGAAGAAGACTCTTGAGAGTGCCTTAAGACTGCAAGGAGATCCAACCAGTCTATCCTAAAGGAAATCAGTCCTGAACAGTCACTGGAAGGGCTGATGCTGCAGCTGAAACTCCAATACTTTGGCCACCTGATGTGAAGAAGTGACTCACTGGAAAAGACCCTGATGCTGAGAAAAACTGAAGGCAGGAGAAGGGGCCAACAGAAGATGAGATGGTTGGATGGCATTGCTGACTCGATGGACATGAGTTTGAGTAAGCTCCAGGAGTTGGTGATGGACAGGGAAGCCTGGCATGCTGCAGTCCATGGGGTTGCAAAGTCAGACACGACTGAGCGACAGAACCGAACAGATTATGTGCCCTCCTGTTCTGGGCTCAAGAATAGGGCAGTAGATGAGAGACAAGGCCCTGCCCTCATGAAGCTTATGTCCAGATGTAAGGAGACAAACAGTCAACAAGTAATAAGTTAGCAAGATATTGCAGATTACAAAGAGTGCAATGATAGAAAGCTAGGCTTTAGAGAAATGAAGAGAGATTATTTTAGATAGATGGTCAGGGAAGACCTCTCTCATTTGAGAGGAGACAGCATTTGAGCTGAGGAGAAGGCAATGGCACCCCACTCCAGTACTCTTGCCTGGAAAATCCCATGGAAGGAGGAGCCTGGTGGGCTGCAGTCCATAAGGTCACTAAGAGTCGGACACGACTGAGCAACTTCACTTTGACTTTTCACTTTCATGCATTGGAGAAGGAAATGGCAGCCCACTCCAGTGTTCTTGCCTGGAGAATCCCAGGGACAGCAGAGCCTGGTGGGCTGCCGTCTCTGGGGTCGCACAGAGTCGGACACGACTGAAGCGACCTAGCAGCAGCAGCAGCAGCAGGGTGACAGACTGTAAACAGACTTATTATGGTGATCATTTGAAATGTATAGAAATATTGATATCCGGGTATTGTGGTGTACCAGGAACTAACAGTGTTGTAGGTCAATCATACTTCAAAATCAAACAAACTCATAGAAAAAGATCAGATTTGTGTTTACCAGAGGTGGGGGTTGAGGTAACAGAGAAACTGGATGAAGACTGTCAAAAGATACAAACTTCCTTTTATTAGATAAATAAATTTTAGATAATTAGAGAAATAATTTTATCTAATTATGAGATAAATTTAGATAATTAGATAAATTATTAGACAAATACATACTAGGGATATAATGTACATGATAAATATGATGAACACTGCTGTACATTATATACGAAAGTTGTTAAGAGAGTAAATTGTAAGAGTCTTATGATGTAAGTCAAGTCATTATGCCATACACCTTAAACTTATACAGTGTTATAGGTCAATTATATCTCAATAAAACTGGGGTGGGGGATACAGTCTAGCTGGAGAATATCACCCTCAAGAGACTGTGGACTCCCAAGATTCTTTTTCCTCAAACTAACTGGTCCGGAAGCACTGCTTTTTGCCCTCATAATAAGGCTGGTAATCCATGTGCCCACTGGATATATCAAATGTCTTGAAGAGGTACATAGGAAATAAAGTACAATGTCATCTTTTTTATTATATTAGAGTTTCAAAACATTCCTATAGGGGTGACACATAGGAGGAAGGGAGAAACGTCTGCAATTCAGTTGCCCAATGTTATCACAAATTCTAGCCAGAAGAACAAGAACCACTGAATTCCATGACTCCAGCCCAGGGCGCTTCTCCCTGTCCTTTATTCACCACCACGAAGTGGAAACTCCACCTTCTTTTGGTCTCCTATGAATGCAGTACTTACGTCTTTGAACTGAACCAATCCAAGCTCTCCAAGCTCAGCTACACAGCAGTATGCAGCCTCCACCTGGAGAAAGAGCTGTGACAAACACATTTCCTCACTTCGGAATATGGACGCCATGTTGGCCCAACCTTGGTCTGCGGGACACAAAGATATTTGAGGTAACAAATGTGTCACTGAGTTATATTAAAATCCAACAGAAGAAAAAAAAATGCAACAGGAAAGCTTTCCTAAATTTAAAAACATAAACAACAAGGTACTACTTTTCACCACCTATCAGATTGGCAAAAGATTTAAAAATATGATTAATAAACACATCTGAAGAAGGTGTGAGGAAGCAGGCATTTTCAGACACTTGATACTTGAAGCGTACATTTGTAGAGCATTTTTTGGTATAGTTTTTTTTAGAGGGCAATTTGTCAGTATCCACCAAACTTTATGTTATTCATATCCATGACACAAGATTTCCACTGCTCTTCACCCAGATAAACTCGGAAATGTAAGGGAAAATGGACTCACAAGGATGTTTCTGACAACACTGTATTTACTAATTATAATAAGTGGGCCTAACCTAAATATCCATCAACAGGGGAAAGATTAAACTGATACAACAGAACTCTGTGCAGTCAGCAGGAATGAAATAAATCTGTATGTCCTCTATAAGGAAAAAGGATATTCACCTAGAACCCACTCTCACCTAAGACCCTCCAGATTGCCCTACTGCTGCCAAACCAAACTGTCTTCCTCAGATCCCAACCTTTTGGAAGAACCATCACATATCCCAGAAGGAGTCCCTTCTCCTTATAATTTTATAATGTATAATCTACTATTTGCAAACACTGGGTTTATCCCCCCTGTTTTAATCCTTCCATTGTCCCATTTTCCCACAGGTTAAAGTCTAAAACCCTTGACGTAGCCAAGGAAGGGCTGTGTGCATCATCTGGCCTCGGCCCTCCCTTCCCGTTTCCCCGAATTTCTCTGAGAACTTTTGTTCAGGCTTTCCCAAGATTTAGAACCTCAACCCCTTCCTCCCCACCCTGCATCCCCCATACCCCACAGACTCCTGTCATTTCTCCCTCTTGGGATAAGAATCCTCTTCTTCCATACACCTCTCCCGATCCCCAACACTCAGAGCAAACTAAGCACCCTTCTTTGTGCTCCCAGAATATGTTGCTTAGTGGCTAAGTCAGGTCTGACTCTTTGCCACCCCACAAACTGTAGCCCCCCAGGCTCCTCTGTTCATGGGGTTTCCCAGACAAGAATACTGGAGCGGGTTGCCATTTCCTTTTCCTGGGGATCTTCCCAACCTAGGGATCAAACCTGTGTCTCCCGCACAGGCAGGTAGATTCTTTACCACTGAGGCACCTGGGAAGCCCTCCCAGAATATAATCGAATACAATCATCTGCAATTACTTGCTTCCTGTCTGTTCTGCCCACTAGCCAGAAAAACTGTTTTTCACTCCATCACCCGTCTAGCTCAATCCCAAAGAAGAGGCTCAAAAAACATTCCGGATTTACAAACTAGAGGCAAAAATCTCCTTCGACCCTCCCGAATGCAGAATCTGGTATTCCATTTGTACCTGCTGACACCCAGATGAATGAATTTTTCACACGGCCGGTTCTAGCAAGCCAGGCAAAGTTTTCATAGAAAAGACACAGAAGAAAACATGAGCTTCCTGCACACCCAAAAGCACAAGACAGAGACCCTCCCTTCCTACCCCAGCCTTGTCCGAGCCGGTCCTGGGCGCGGGACTCCCGCGGCTTCCTCGGCGGGGCCGGGAGGCGAGGGCTCGCGAGCGGCGGGCGGATGGGACCAGCCCGGCCGCGGACTCCGCAGGCGACTCCCCCAGCGACCGCCGAGCCCCTCCCGCGGCTTCTCCTCCCCCGGCGCTCGCAGAGCCCGAGGCGGGCTGTGTTGTATCAACACCGGCCTGTCCGAGGCGAGGACAAACCTGCCCCGCCGGCCGGCCCTGCTCACACACACCCTCCCTCCCCCGCCCCACCTGGGCCCTCGGCCACGACCTTGGGCACCAGCGGGGTCAGAGACTTCTTTCTCTAAGGAAGACCTTACCCTCTAGTGAGGGGAGGGTTTGGGAAGACCCGACTTGAGGCCTCAGAAGAGCCCTAGAGATAACCTTCCTGTGTTTTCATATCTACTAAGTGAAGTGCAAGTCGCTCAGTCGTATCCGACTCTTTGCAACCCCATGGACTATACAGTCCATGGAATTCTCTAGGCCAGAATACTGGAGTGGGTAGCCTTTCCCTTCTCCAGGGCATCTTCCCAACCCAGGGCATCTTCCCAACCCAGGGATCGAGCCCAGGTCTCCCGCATTGCAGGCGGATTCTTTATCAGCTGAGCCAAATTATCTATTGCTGCTGCTGCTGCTAAGTCACTTCAGTCGTGTCCGACTCTGTGCGACCCCATAGACGGCAGCCCACCAGGCTCCCCCGTCCCTGGGATTCTCCAGGCAAGAACACTGAAGTGGGTTGCCATTTCCTTCTCAAATGCATGAAAGTGAAAAGTGAACGGTAAGTCACTCAGTCGTGTCCGACTCTTCGCGACCCCACGGACTGCAGCCTACCAGACTCCTCCGTCCAAGGGATTTTTCCAGGCAAGAGTACTGGAGTGGGGTGCCATTGCCTTCTCCGAATATCTATTACACGGTATTAAAACACTTCTTATCTCTGGAGAAATGAGATAACATTAAAAAAATAGTTCTGGAAAACCAAAGGGAAAAAAAGAAAAAACACACCACACTCACTACCCTACCAACAATTAATTTACAAAATACTTCAAAAGGAGACTATACAAACCCATCTAAATATATACATACACTACAGCTAAAATTCAGCTTTATTGCGGTCCAGGTGAGTTGACACAGGCCAGCTGAGCGATGCACCCTTTCCTCACTGAGGACTGCTCTTTCCTGTTAATCTGGCAGAGGCGTGAGGGGTGAGTCAATGAAGTTGTTTCTCTGCAGGGGCCACCTGAGTCCCCTTTGTAGAGTCTTTTCTGTAGGTGGAGTGAGTAGATCCCCCCACAGCCATGCTGGGTGCCTGTAAAATGTACCCTGGAATAAGGAGGCTACCTTTTGGGTTTTTTACACTTTATCATGGAAAAATTAAAGTATCTTCACAAATAAAGACTCCCCCCCCTCCCCCGCAATGTACACACCACTCAGCAACAACAGTTGCTAAATTTTGTATCCTCTAATCCCCACCCATTTCGTCTACCCACTCTGGGCTATTTTGAAGCTAATTGTATACATCATATTTTTCTTTCAAAATATGTGAATATCAAAATATTCAAAAGATACAAAAGATAAGGATTCTTCTCTGTATATGTTATACACACACACACACACAATACTATGGTCACATGTAAAAATTCAGTAATAATTTCTTAATATCAAATATCCAATCAGTGTTCAATTTCCCAGATTGTCTGAAATTTGCCTTTTTAATAAGTCCCTCAGATGATTTTTGTGTATGACCAAATAAGAACCATTACCTTTGAGAACACAAGGTGAAAATTCTAGCTTTCGTTGGGAGGAAACAGAGAAGAAGGGTGAATGCAATTTGCAAACAATCAGCTAAGAAGCAGCTGTTTTGCACCTAGGGGAATAGAGTCAGGGCCTCTGAGAGCCCTGGAGGAAAGGTACTGCTTGGGCTTCTTAAGAAGCAGAGCTTGGCTACACCCACCCATCTCAACCCGTCAGACCCATTCAAGAGTCCAGACACCTGGGCAAAGCTAGCTTCCAAGGCTGAATTCAGGACTGGCAAACCAAAGCAGGAAGCTCAGAACTGAAAACTGACAAAGGCATCACCAGTGTTGCCTCTGCCTCCGCCATCAGATAAGCTCCAGGCCAAGGCGAGAGAAGCCCCTGCCCCAGTCGGTTCCTTCCTCTTCTTTCTCCCTCCCCTCCCCACTTCCATTCTGCTCTTTGCCCCAACTCTGAGTGCTGTGTCTTTTGGTCAGTGGGTGGAACAGTAGCTCTCAAAGGTCCTGGTGCTCAGGAATCAGAGAAGCAAACACAGAAAAAAGTACATCTTGATGGTTAAGAGCAGAGTTGAGATCCAAACTGCCTGGGTCAGGACCCCATCTCTGCCTTTGACCATGTGTGACCTTGGGGAAGCTATTTAATCCCAGGCTCTCAATGTCCTAGGTGGCACTGGTGGTAAAGAACCCACCTGCTTACGCAGGAGACATAAGAACCATGATTTCTGATCCATGGGTAGGAAAAATCCCCTGGAGGAGGGCACGGCAACCCACTCCATTATTCTTGTCTGGAGAAGCCCTTGGACAGAGGAGCCTGGTGAGTTACGGGCCATCAGGTCACAAAGAGTCAGACATGACTGAAAGACTCTCACTTTCACTGCACTCTCAGTGTCCTAATCGATAAAGTAAAATGGATCTTAGATATTTATTTAGCGTGTGGAAGTATAGAGCCCCAAATCAAAGGTGCAGAAGGCCAGCATGCCTGTATCACACTGGCAGGACTCTAAATTGGCACAATCTGTCTGAACGGGAGTATGCTTGTCCTTTGACCCAATAATCTCAGAACTCTCAGAAGTTCATCCTAAAAAAATAATTTAAGGATACAAATCAAAATTTAATTACAATCATGTCTATTGTAGCATTGTTTGTAGTAAGTTCGTACTTGTAAAAGACCCAAATTCTTTCATCCATTCAGTATTTTTTGAGGGTCTATTATGTGCTGACAAAGGTCCGTCTAGTCAAAGCTGGGTTTTTCCAGTAGTCAATCACAGATGTGAGAGTTGGACCATAAAGAAAGCTGAGTGCCAAAGAATGGATGCTTCTGAACTGTGGTGTTGAAGAAGACTCTTGAGAGTGCCTTAAGACTGCAAGGAGATCCAACCAGTCTATCCTAAAGGAAATCAGTCCTGAACAGTCACTGGAAGGGCTGATGCTGCAGCTGAAACTCCAATACTTTGGCCACCTGATGTGAAGAAGTGACTCACTGGAAAAGACCCTGATGCTGAGAAAAACTGAAGGCAGGAGAAGGGGCCAACAGAAGATGAGATGGTTGGATGGCATTGCCGACTCGATGGACATGAGTTTGAGTAAGCTCCAGGAGTTGGTGATGGACAGGGAAGCCTGGCATGCTGCAGTCCATGGGGTTGCAAAGTCAGACACGACTGAGCGACAGAACAGAACAGATTATGTGCCCTCCTGTTCTGGGCTCAAGAATAGGGCAGTAGATGAGAGACAAGGCCCTGCCCTCATGAAGCTTATGTCCAGATGTAAGGAGACAAACAGTCAACAAGTAATAAGTTAGCAAGATATTGCAGATTACAAAGAGTGCAATGATAGAAAGCTAGGCTTTAGAGAAATGAAGAGAGATTATTTTAGATAGATGGTCAGGGAAGACCTCTCTCATTTGAGAGGAGACAGCATTTGAGCTGCGGAGAAGGCAATGGCACCCCACTCCAGTACTCTTGCCTGGAAAATCCCATGGAAGGAGGAGCCTGGTGGGCTGCAGTCCATAAGGTCGCTAAGAGTCGGACACGACTGAGCAACTTCACTTTGACTTTTCACTTTCATGCATTGGAGAAGGAAATGGCAGCCCACTCCAGTGTTCTTGCCTGGAGAATCCCAGGGATGGCGGAGCCTGATGGGCTGCCATCTATGGGGTTGCACAGAGTCAGACACGACTAAAGCGACTTAGCAGCAGTAGCAGCAGCAGCATTTGAGCTGAGGTGTGAAAGATTTTTTAATGGGCTGGTTTTGCAAAAAGAAGCTGCTGGAAGGGTATTCTAGACAGCAGGAACCTGGATGTGAGAGCAGGGGTGTGACATTGGAGAGCGACATCATCACAATAGCTAGTATATCTATTGAGTTCTTGCCATTGTTTTCATGACTGTAGAACACAATGAGATACTTTACCTGTAATAGCCCATTTAATTTTCTTAGTAACCCTATGGCAGTGTTCTTATTCTCATATTTCGAATGAGGAAATAGAGGCACAAAGAAGCTAAGTCATTTGCCCAAGGTCACACAGTCACTCATGACAGGTCATTTGACACAGTGGTTGTGTTTACAGCCACTGCATGATATTGTCTTATGGTCTAAAAAGGCTCAACATATTCAAGAACAGAAAGGAGGCCGGTGAGGCTGGAACACAGGAGGAGTGGGGAGAGGTCATATGAGGTGTGTCAGGTGGAGGCAAGGGTCAAGCCATGTGAGAGCTGATGGGCCAATAAGAAAGTTGGATTTTATTCTAAGCCCTTTGGGAAATTTGAAGCAGGGGAGTGACATTACTTGATCCACTTTTTTTCTTTTTTTTTGGCCTTGCCATGTGGCATGTGGCAACTTAGTTCCCCAACCAGGGATCCAACCTGTATCCTCTGCATTAAGCGTGAGGAGTCTTAACCACTGGACCTCCAGGGAAATTTCTAGATTAACAGTTTTAAAATATTACTTTGACTTCTGCTTCTGGAAGGATAGAGTAGAAGTAGTTTTACTTACCAAGAAGAAAAAGTAAAAACCCTAAACATTATATATACAATAAATATTAGAAGGCTCCAAAAGGTACAGAGAAGATAGACTGTCTAAGGACCTCCTGGTCTGAGGAACAAGGCCGGGGTGTGTCCTCTGGGTTTTCTTCTGCTTCATATATTCTAGATGCAGTGCTGCAGAATCCAGCAAGATATGCAGACAAAAAAAGAAAAAATTTCCAAAGTCTGCTCTCTCTAGCCAAAGAAACAGGAAGGGGGCAGGCTAGCCAGAAAGACTTTCAGATAGGATCACTCTAACACAGCCAAACATCCCAGAAAAAAATGTGGCCGCAGGCCACCATGCCTAGACTTCTTCTCTCCTGCAGTTATACCAAAACAACACCCCCAGGGTAGTGTCAGAGAAGGCTAAGGGGTGGGGGGG
>SJYT01031533.1:122760-288180 GCA_006410635.1 Cephalophus harveyi | reverse complement strand
TAACGAGGCACTCCTCGTTAACTTGTGTTGGGGCCCTGTCAGATGAGACAATCAGAACGTTCACCTCTGCCAATTGGTAATGAAGCCACCTCTCCACTGGGACGTGGAGGTCACCTGATTAGCCAAGCACTTCTGCTCCTCCCAGCCAGGGTGCAGCAGGGGCCCAGGGTAGGTCACCCCAAGTTGTGCCTCAATAGCATGTCGGTGGTTCAGACAGTAAAGAACCCGCCTGCAACACAGGAGACCTGGGTTCAATCCTTGGGTCAGGAAGATCCCCTGGAGAAGGGCGTGGCAACCCGCTCCAGTATTTTTGCCTGGAGAATTCCATGGACAGGGGAGCCTGGCAGACTACAGTCCTCAGGGTCGAAGAGAGTCAAACATGACTAGCACTCTGTTGAATTAAAGTCACTTAAGAAAGTCAACCCAAGTGGGGCACTCTGACACACACCCCCAGCCAGTCTCCCTGCAAGCAGGAAATAAATCTCTTATGTGAAAGGTACTCTCTCTCCCTGCCTCTGGAGGACACCCTTATCACCAAAGACAGATTAAAGTCACTTAAGAAAGTCAACTCAAGTGGGGCACTCTGACACACACCCCCAGCCAGTCTCCCTGCAAGCAGGAAATAAATCTCTTATGTGAAAGGTACTCTCTCTCCCTGCCTCTGGAGGACACCCTTATCACCAAAGACAGAGAACTCAGGAAGCTCATGTGAACAAAACTTGTGACTTCTTTAATTTACTGCCCCAAGCCCAAACGCTGTTTAGAGTCTTCACTAGTCGGACACCCCAAATCTTTGTCCTGTCAGTTCCTCATAAATACTATTTCCTCGTCTATAACCACCCACTAAGGAGGAACTTGCCAGGATCGCTACTCTTGTGCTTTGTGGGCCATGACTCAGTAAAATAAGGGTTTCAAGAACATAAGCACTCTGATACCCTGACAGCCAATCTGATCGCCAACCAAGTGACAGGCTGGGCAAAGGAAAGATTCATATGCTAGAAGGATGAAGGCAGGATGGCACAAGATTTTATGACACGACTCAGAACAGTGCACAACTGAAAACCTAGGGACTCTTTATTTTTTCAAATCACAGTTGACTGAGGGCAACTGAAACCACAGCAAGTGAAACCTGGGATTAAGAGGGACAATTGTATACCAGTCAATAGATGATGTCTAACAAAGATAAATCAAGAATAGCAATGTGAGCATATTATTTGAACATTTTGAAGGTAAACACAAGAAGAAAAAAGTCAAAAGTAGCTCTTGGGGTGACTTCCCAGGCGGTCCAGGGGTTAAGATTCCACCTTCCACTGTAGGAGGTGTGGGTTTGATCCCTGGTCAAGGAAGATCCCACATGCCTCTCAGTCAAAAAAACAAAACATAAAGCAGAAGCAATGGTGTTACAAATTTGATAAAGACTTTAAAAATGGTCCACATTAAAAAAAAATTTTTTTAAAAAGAAGTTGTTCCTGTAGAACAAACTGTAGATGGGGTAGCGGGAGACTTTAGTATTTTTTTAAATAAATCCTTCCTATTACTTGATTTTTAAAATTTGTATCCATTTATTAATATGAAAACAGTTAAACAATTAAAATCAAAGTTTTAATGGCAATAAAAGAAAATGTGCCAGGGAAGGTACTAGGTGCTTGGAAGAAAGCAGGCAAAACAGTCCTGCTCCTGTGGAGCCCAGCAGAGTCGGACGCAACAGTCCTCATTAACGTCAATGGCTAACACACAGATGCTGCTTCCCGTGGGCTAATTTAAGACAGAACCCTAAGAAATAGGTAAGATTAGGATCCCGGTTTCTTGATTGTTTGTTCTACAGATTCAGAAACTGAGGCAGAGAGAGGGGATCTATTCAAGGTCACTCAGCTAGGAAGTGGTAAAGAAAGGACTTGAACCAGACGATGGCTCCAGAGCTGAGACACTCTAACCTCAGTCATCAAATCATCTAATAACTACAGGGGCCAACGTGGCATATACCGGGATGAACACCCTGAAGAAGGGTACACGCGATCTGAGCTGCATAACCAGACACCGCCTCGGCTCAAGGAAGGCATTCTTGGGGAGAGAAGGCAGAATAAACAGTGTAGAGAGAAAGAGGGAGGTCTGTGAGATGAGGCTGGGGAAGCGGGAAGGACAAGGAAATTCAGGATCCGTGTTAAAGATGGTGTCTTTGGGACTTCCCTGGTAGTCCAGGGTCCAAGACTCCCAGTGCAGGGGCCCAGGTTTGATCCCTGGTCAAGAAACTAGACCCCACATGCTGCAACGAAGAACAAAGATCCTGCATACCTGGTGCAGCCAAATAAATAAATAATAATTTAAAAACAGATGGTGTTTTTGTCCCGAAAGCAACAAGAAGGCCTAGATAGGTGTGAAGCTTTGAAAATATATTTCTAATGACAGGGTGGATTGAAGAGGAGGAAAACGTAGCATTAGGTGAAACAGTTATGAGACTGGAGCAGTGGTCCAGGCCAAAGAGGAAATGTTTTTTTTATTTTTAATATCCTGTGTGACAGAATGGAAAGTAGACATAAAACACTTCTATGGCATAAAGAAGAAAAGCAATTATTTGACTTGCAGGATGAATTAGCTGCTATTTTCACTGAACAGCCTTTTTTACTTGAAAGAGCAGCTGACAGATTTTGGCATTTGGCAGGCATTTTCTCAAAAAAGGATCCAAATGATTCTGTCACTTCAAAGGAAAACAACTGACAGCATTTGTTGCCAATGATAAAGATACAATTTTAGAAAACTTTTAGCTGCCACCAAGACTTGACGGCTTCCTAAGACTAAACACTTTTCTGATGGGGCTATTTCTGTGAGGATATTAATAAACATGATCTTCTCTTAGTGTGTCATACCATGAAATATGACAACATTGGAAGAGCTTCATAACTGAATGTACCAATATTTTCCAAATGACTAGAGGAGGATGTTATAAAATCATGTGCAGGCAAATGATTCATCAAAAGTGAATGATTAGCCAGTAGCTTTTAATGAAAAAGTCACTGATTTGGTTTCAGATCCCACACTGCAACTAAGCTTTTAAAAATTACTACTTAAGTTTTGGTGTAGTATCAAAGAAAAATATCCACAGCTCTCTAAAAAAGCTGGTAAAGCATTTCCCCCCCTTTTAAAACTACAAAATCTAAGTTAGGCCAGACTTTCTTAATATACTCAAAAATAACAAATAGCAACAGATTGAATGAAAAAACAGATGCAAAAGACAAACAGCGTCTTCTATCATCAGGCCTTAAAGAGATTTGCAAAAATAAAACAATTCCTGTCTTCTCCATAAATTGTTTGCTTTGGAAAATATAATTATTTTCCTTAAAATATATATTTATATCAACATATAACAGGTTAATATTATTTCAGATGACTTAATATACTTTTAAAGTATATTAAATTAATATACTTAAATTTAATATACTTAATTTCTCAGTTTTAATTTCTAGTGTGATAAGTATCAAGTGGGTAGAATCCACATAAGTCACATCTCCTTGGGGTTCTCAGTAATTTTTAAGAGTATAAAGGGCTGGGAGTTGGCATGGGATGGGAGGTTCAAGAGGGAGGAAAAATATATATATATGCTGATAGCTGATTCATGTTTTTGTACAGCAGAAACCAAGGCAACATTGTAAAGCACCTATCCTCCAATTTTAAAAATTCCTGTGATAAACTATTATGGAAAAGAATATAACTGAATCACTTTGCCATACAACAGGAATTAACAATATTGCAAATTAATTATACTACAATAAAAATAAATAATAAAAAAATAAACAAAAGAAGTTTAATATTTTAAATACATATATTTAAAATCCCAAATAACAGTTAAATTTGGGATTAGGTCTTGAAAGAAACTACCTTATTAAATAGTTACTTACTGATGCTGAAGCTGAAACTCCAGTACTTTGGCCACCTGATGCCAACAACTGACTCATTGGAAAAGACCATGATGATGGGAAAGATTGAGGGCAGGAGGAGAGGGGGACGACAGAGGATGAGATGGTTGGATGGCATCACTGACTCAGTGGACATGAGTTTGAGTAAACTCCAGGAGTTGGTGACGGACAGGGAGGCCTGGTGTGCTGCAGTCCATGGGGTCGCAAAGAGTCGGACACGACTGAGTGACTGAACTGACCTGAACCTTATTAAGGGCAAAGGACTGAGTGCTCAGTCGTGTCCAACTCTCTGTGACTACATGGACTCTTGCCCACCACGCTCCTCCGTGCATGGGATTTACCAGACAAGTATACTGAAGTGGACTGCCATTTCCTATGAGGGAATCTCTCTGACCCAGGAGTCAAACCCGCATCTCTTGTGTTTCCTGCAATGGCAGGTAGATCTTTTACCACTTAGAGCAAATAATCCCCTACGTTATCCAAATGAACATTGTTTCTGACATTGAGTGCTTAATACCACTGTCCTCGATAGAAAGTCTGGGGCACAATGCCGGCTGCAGCCACTACATACTTGTCCATGCAGGCTTCTAGCAAGACAGTTTCATGCCCTACAGACTATATAAAATGGCTCCTGAGAAGCTGAAGTGGGAAGCATTCACCTTATACACCTTCAGTTCAGTTCAGTTCAGTCGCTCAGTTGTGTCCGACTCTGTGACCCCATGAATCGCAGCACACCAGCCTCCCTGTCCATCACCAACTCCCAGAGTTCACTCAGACTCACATCCATCGAGTCAGTGATGCCATCCAGCCATCTCATCCTCTGTTGTCCCCTACTCCTCCTCCCCTCAATCCCTCCCAGCATCAGAGTCTTTTCCAATGAGTCAACTCTTCTCATGAGGTGGCCAAAGTACTGGAGTTTCAGCTTTAGCATCATTCCTTCCAAAGAAATCCCAGGGCTGATCTCCTTGAGAATGGACTGGTTGGATCTCCTTGCAGTCCAAGGGACTCTCAAGAGTCTTCTCCAACACCACAATTCAAAAGCATCAGTTCTTCGGTGCTCAGCCTTCTTCACGGTCCAACTCTCACATCCATACATGACCACAGGAAAAACCATAGCCTTGACTAGACGGACCTTAGTCGGCAAAGTAATGTCTCTGCTTTTGAATATACTGTCTAGGTTGGTCATAACTTTTCTTCCAAGGAGTAAGCGTCTTTCAAGGCAGACCTAAAACAAAGGGCCTCCTTTGTTCTCATAGCCCTGGACCTGGGATTAGGATGACGCTGGGCACAACCACATGTTCAGCTCTACTAGATCAATTTACAGGATATCATAATCTAAAAAATGAAAAGGGTGTTGATGTATGGCAGAAACCAAAGCAATTATCCCTTAATTAAAAATAAATAATTTTTTAAATGTTAATCACATCTTAAAAAAAAAAATGAAAAGGGGTTAAGTGGAGAAAAGCCAAAATGCCTGCAAGAAATTTATGCCAGAAATGCCAAAAATAAGCAAGCTGCAACAGTAGCAACCTGATTTTTCTAAAACATTGTCAGATCTCTCTGAACTGAAATCTGGCCTGATCACCTTCATTGAATGAACTGATTTTACCATCCACTTACCTAGCACTTGTCCACCTCAGGCCAGGCACTGAGCCCACCAGCCAGGAGCCTTCGCAACAGGCTCTAACAGAGGACGTGCTGGAGATGGAAAGAGAATGATTTGAAGTTGTTCAAAAGAGAGGAAATGACATTCAGCTCCACACACATAACAACATGTACAGTCTGTTGACAGCAATATTCATGAGTCCAGGTTATCAGCACACCAATAACCATATTACATATGCTGGCTGGAGGCAGGACCATCCCCTGCCGTGGGCATTCCCACTCCCAATGGGCCTTGGACCTGCTCCAGTGATGGGTCTCATGATGTACTGGTGCCATCCAGTGTCTGCTGGGCCCTCACTGTTGTTCTATAACTTTCCATCCTCCAGATCATGCCCTGAGTAAGAGCCTTCCCAGTTCTCTCAGGGACAGCAATGTTTTTCTTTCCTCTCCATCCCATCTCACCGCCTTTCCCACCCTCAGCCCATGACCACCTTGTTCCCAAGAAGACCCTCCATCCTGGCACCCTCTGGTTCCCCTTTTCTCCACCTCAGCATGCCTCAGTCTTGACTCTGCTTCCCTTCTCTCCAGAGCAGAATTACTCTACATCCCTTTCATTCTTCACTTGAAGTCACAGTCTGACTGGGAACAAGATTTAGGAAAATAAAATTTCATCACAAGGAACATACTGCCTCTAGGTTTGTCATGGACAGACTTTACCTGTTGCATCTCTAGATTTTTCAGTGGGGAGCATTTCCCCAATGACTCACCTTTTCTGTAATAATATTTACTCTAAATTCTAGCAGGGGGGTTCCCTGGTGGTCTAGTGGTTAAGAATCCATCTGCCAGTGCAGGGGACATGGGTTCAATCCCTGGTCTGAGAAGACCCCACGTGCCGTGGAGCAGCCAAATCCATGCACCACAGCTACTGAGCCTGCACTCCAAAGCCCGAGAACCGCAACAAGAGAAGCCACCACAATGAGAATCCCTTGAAACACGATGAAGAGTAGCCTTTGCTACTGTAGCTAGAGAAAGCCTGCATGCAGCAAGGAGATGGGTCTTCCTTGTGCAGCCAAAAATAAATATCAAGAGGGAGATGACATACGTATACCTATGGCTGATTCATGTTGCTATATGGCGGAAACTGACACAATATTGTAAAGCAATGATCCTCCAATTAAAAATAAAGTGTTTTTTTTTTTTAAAGAAAAATCTTTTTTTACAAATAAATTCTCTGAAGGAGCTTCTTCCCAGCATAATTTCTACTTCTACTTTCTTTAAAAAAAAAAAAAAAACCTTACTAGTTCATTTCTCTTTCTCCATTTAATATGCAATATTGAACACAGAGTCATGGAATCTCACTGCTGGAAGAAAATTTAGAGATCTAATCCAATCCCCTGACTTTAAAGGTAAGCAAACAAGCCCAGGGAGGTGAGGGATTTGCTTAAGGTCACAGAGCTACTCAGGGACACAGTTGGGTACAGAGGCCAGGGCTCCTGACACAAGGTTTTCCCTTCAGCCCCGCAACTTCCCAGTTTGTTTCTATATCCCTTTGTGTAGGCACCATATGGAGCCTATCCCTCTATCCCCTCTGGGGAGTCCTGAGGACCCCAGACAAAGGTCTTCCCACACTGGATTGAAGGCAGCATTTCCTTGGACTTTCCCCCATGCGTGAATTTTCCATTTCCATGGATTTCCCTCCCAGAGGGACACCCACACCCACTATCTCTCTCGGGTAACCTCATCATCAAGGTGATGTGACTCCCCCAAGGTCCCACAGGAAGTGACAACATGAAAACTGGAATCCAGGACTCCTGACTCAGAGTTAGTTTTGCTGACCCTAAGAGGTTCTGGGCAGCCTGAGCAGGAGAGATGAGAAAATGAGAGAGAAAGAGAGCGATGGAACATCACAGAAGAGGCTGCAAGGCCATGGAGAAGAGAAGTCAGATGTTGGAAACGAAAGGGCCAACAACCTCTCACTCAGCTGAATACTACCTGGTCCTTTTTAGTTGCATGTAGATAAAACTGGAAAAAAAAATTGGCTGTTTATTACAAACATGCAGCTGACCCCACGTGCCGTGGAGCAGCCAAATCCATGCACCACAGCTACTGAGCCTGCACTCCAAAGCCCGAGAACCGCAACAAGAGAAGCCACCACAATGAGAATCCCTTGAAACACGATGAAGAGTAGCCTTTGCTACTGTAGCTAGAGAAAGCCTGCATGCAGCAAGGAGATGGGTCTTCCTTGTGCAGCCAAAAATAAATATCAAGAGGGAGATGACATACGTATACCTATGGCTGATTCATGTTGCTATATGGCGGAAACTGACACAATATTGTAAAGCAATGATCCTCCAATTAAAAATAAAGTGTTTTTTTTTTTTAAAGAAAAATCTTTTTTTACAAATAAATTCTCTGAAGGAGCTTCTTCCCAGCATAATTTCTACTTCTACTTTCTTTAAAAAAAAAAAAAAAACCTTACTAGTTCATTTCTCTTTCTCCATTTAATATGCAATATTGAACACAGAGTCATGGAATCTCACTGCTGGAAGAAAATTTAGAGATCTAATCCAATCCCTTTACTTTAAAGGTAAGCAAACAAGCCCAGGGAGGTGAGGGATTTGCTTAAGGTCACAGAGCTACTCAGGGACACAGTTGGGTACAGAGGCCAGGGCTCCTGACACAAGGTTTTCCCTTCAGCCCCGCAACTTCCCAGTTTGTTTCTATATCCCTTTGTGTAGGCACCATATGGAGCCTATCCCTCTATCCCCTCTGGGGAGTCCTGAGGACCCCAGACAAAGGTCTTCCCACACTGGATTGAAGGCAGCATTTCCTTGGACTTTCCCCCATGCGTGAATTTTCCATTTCCATGGATTTCCCTCCCAGAGGGACACCCACACCCACTATCTCTCTCGGGTAACCTCATCATCAAGGTGATGTGACTCCCCCAGGGTCCCACAGGAAGTGACAACATGAAAACTGGAATCCAGGACTCCTGACTCAGAGTTAGTTTTGCTGACCCTAAGAGGTTCTGGGCAGCCTGAGCAGGAGAGATGAGAAAATGAGAGAGAAAGAGAGCGATGGAACATCACAGAAGAGGCTGCAAGGCCATGGAGAAGAGAAGTCAGATGTTGGAAACGAAAGGGCCAACAACCTCTCACTCAGCTGAATACTACCTGGTCCTTTTTAGTTGCATGTAGATAAAACTGGAAAAAAAAATTGGCTGTTTATTACAAACATGCAGCTTATTTCCCAAAAACCTTAGCTTAAAATTACTTTTTGGGAACACACATCTCTGTTTATCAAACAAAGGATGAAGCCAACCACAAGCTCTGTTTTGCCAACAGAAACATTTTGCACAAATGGTCAGACTGGAAACTGAAGGGAGCCAGAGACTGCCAATCAGAGAGGCTGGGCGTCAACAGGCTCTCCCTCCATTGCTGATTAACCTCACCTTAGTACGCCCTTCTGGGCTCCAGGCTAGTAACTCACTAACTTTCTTCCAGCTGGAGCTACCCACCTTGGAAATGGCTGCCTTCAAAGTTAGTAATAAACCTGTCACTTGACAAATTTTAGCGAAGTCCAAGTAATAACCTTGAGAGGTCAAACACTGCAATACCAAACTGTAACCTACTACTTTTTTGTAGGAGAGAATTCTTATGGGTGCAGGATTGGGCCAGGCAGCCTGTAGGTGCCTTTCCAACACTGAGATTCTATGTCGTTACTGGTGTTCTTTTCTGAGTCTCATTTCCAGTCTTCTGCTTGGGTGTGTCTGCACTTTCGTTATATACCTTGGGCTCCTCAAGCACAGAGACTGTCAATAAGCAGTTCTCTGTAGCATATGCAACTTGAAACTTCAGTAAGGTTATTTTTTAAATGGGAAAGATTTCCTGACATTGAAATTTTAACCAGGCAATCAAACAGATGTTGCAAGCTATGGTCTATCTACTCCATTGTGACTGCATTGCTTTCCTGTGAACTACTATTTTTAAAAATGTAATAACTTGATTTTATTTCCTGATTTAAGAGTAATACACATTCCTTATAGAGGATTTGAAAGACATAAAAAAAATGTGAATAAGGAAATAAAAATTTTCTTTTAATTTTAGATATGACTACTGCTAACACCTTGGGCTTTCCTGGTGGCTCAGCTGGTAAAGAATCCGCCTGCAAAGCAGGAGACCTGGGTTCAATCCCTGGGTTGGGAAGATCCCCTGGAGAAGGGAACGGCTATCCACTCCTGTATTCTGGCCTGGAGAATTTCATGAACTGTATAATCCATGGGGTCAAAAAGAGTCAGACATGACTGAGCAACTTTCCCTTCACTGCTAACATCTTGGTAGGGTACTTTTTGAACTTTTTTATTTGTATATGTAGGTCTTACAAAACTGGAGTGATACTGGAATATACAGTTTTATATCCTGCTTCTTCTGCTTTGTATTATATAGCAAGTGTTTTCCCAAATAATAAATGTTATTCAAAGATATCATCTTAATTTAAAAGTGTTTAACATTTTATTCCATTATAAGCCACTTCTAAGCTTTTATCTTCATAAATATTGTAATGCTGAGATGAAGAATCTTGGACATATATTTTGTGCACATGTGTGTACACTCACCTCTATTTCCTTTAGGAAAAAAATTTATAAAGACCTGCCCCATTGAAGGAAAGGTGACCAAAATAAGCTGAACTAAACGAAGTCTTCCCTGGTGGCTCAGAGGTTAAAGCGTCTGCCTCCAATGCAGGAGACCTGGGTGCTATCCCTGGGTCAGGAAGATCCCCTGGAGAAGGAAATGGCAATCCACTCCAGTATTCTTGCCTGGAGAATCCCACGGACGGAGAAGCCTAGTAGGTTACAGTCCATGGGGTCGCAAAGAGTCGGACACGACTGAGCGACTTCACCTAAACAAAGTCTACAAGTCAGGTATAAATCATCTCAATTCCTAAGCATGGACTGACGTAAGGGCATATTTTTGTAACCACAAGCACCTGATTAAAGCAACCAGAAAAATTTAAAAAATCATGTGTCATCCTAGGTCATCCCAGGTCTCAAGTTATTTCTACAAACAATCATATGCAATTACAATTTTTCATATAATAAAAAATACACAAGGAAACACAACAACACGAATGAAAACCAGCAGAAATAATAGACAGTAGAAACAGACTAATGAGAGTGGGCAGATACTGAAGTTGTCTAAGACAGAATTTTTTTTAATTATACTCACTCTAAGACAAATATCATATGATATGGCTTATATGTGAAATCTAAAAAAAAGCGATACAAACGAACTTAGTTCAGTTCAGTCGCTCAATTGTGTCCGACTCTTTGCGACCCCATGAATTGTAGCATACCAGGCCTCCCTGTCCATCACCAACTCCCAGAGTTCACTCAGGCTCATGTCCATCGAGTCGGTGATGCCATCCAGCCATCTCATCCTCGGTCGTCCCCTTCTCCTCCTGCCCCCAGTCCCTCCCAGCATCAGAGTCTTTTCCAAGGAGTCAACTCTTCGCATGAGGTGGCCAAAGTACTGGAGTTTCAGCTTTAGCATCATTCCCTCCAAAAAGATCCCAGGGCTGATCTCCTTTAGGATAGACTGGTTGGATCTCCTTGCAGTCCAATGGACTCTCAAGAATCTTCTCCAACACCACAGTTCAAAAGCATCAATTCTTCGGCGCTCAGCTTTCTTCACGGTCCAACTCTGACATCCATACATGGCTACTAGAAAAACTATAGCTTTGACTAGAAGGACCTTTGCTGGTAAAGTAATGTCTCTGCTTTTGAATATGCTATCTAGGTTGGTCATATCTTTCCTTCCAAGGAGTAAGTGTCTTTTAATTTCATGGCTGCAATCACCATCTGCAGTGATTTTGGACAAATTTACAAAACAGAAACAGATTCACTGACTTAGAGAAAGAACGTACCATTACAGGGTAGGGAAGGGATAGATGAGCAGTTTGAGACTGACATGGACACACCGCTATATTCAAAATAGAAGACGTGAGCTATTCACAATTAGCATTCTTTTTTTTTCCATTAGCATTCTTAATCTAATTTAAGACAGAATCCTGAAACCCCAACTACACAAAACAGACTTTTCAAGTAGCATCAAACATTCATAAAAGTTGGCCATATGATGGTGGTTGGTTTAGTCACTAAGTCATGTCCAACTCTTGCGACCCCGTGGACAGTAGCCTGCCAGGCTCCTCTGTCCAAGGGATTCTCCAGGCAAGAATACTGGAGTGAGTTGCCATTTCCTTCTCCATGGCCATATGATGGTTCTTAACAAATAACAAAATTAAAGTCATCCAAGCATGTTCTCAGATTACAATTGAATTAAGCTAGAAATCAAAAACAAAATGATAACTGGAAAACTTCCATATGGTTGAAAATTCAGAAATATACTCTGAGAAGATGGGAAATGATGAAATCCAGGGCTGAGGAGGAAAATGGCCTTTGCCAAGCAGAAGTCACATTCTTTTTTGTTAAACCCACCTCTGTCCTGGCCACAGTATCACCAACCTCTAGTGCAACCGTGGAGTAAGAGCAAGCTGAATGAGTTACCCCAGGAACTGCTTGGAAATGTTCCAAATAGTGGACTTCAGGCCTTGGTCACTTTGTTCCTTTCATCAGCTCTACAGTATGATCTCAAATTGGACTCAATGTAGTTCTCCATTTTTCTTATTAGGGTACTCCTCATTCTCTCCAAACCTTACACCCATAACTGAATGACATTGGGTGAACTTAAGCTCCTCCACCTAAAAAGCATATTAAAAGCAAACATTGCTGACAAAGGTCCGTCTAGTCAAGGCTATGGTTTTTCCAGTAGTCATGTATGGATGTGAGAGTTGGACCATAAGGAAAGCTGAGCACTGGAGAACTGATGCTTTTGAACTGTGGTGTAGGAGAAGAAACTTAAGAGCCCCTTGGGCTGCCAAGAAATCCAACCAGTCCATCCTAAAGGAAATCAGTCCTGAATATTCATTGGAAGGACTGATGCTGAAGCCGAAGTTTCAATACTATGGCCATCTGATGCGAAGAACTGACTCATTGAAAAAGACTGTGATGCCGAGAAAGACTGAAGACAGGAGAAGGGAACAACAGAAAATGAGATGGTTGGATGGCATCACTGACTCAATGGACATGAGTTTGAGCAAGCTCCAGAGTTGGTGATGGACAGGGAAGCCTGGCATGCTGCAATTCATGGGGTCGCAAAGAGTCAGACACAACTGAGCGACTGAAATGAACTGAACTGAAGCTCCTCCACAAACCAAGTATTGCTCAGGAGAAGGTCTAGGTGTTCTAGTCCCATAAGCAACTAGCAACCGACATTGTTTTATGAAAAGGGATACTGACAAAGCCACACATAGGAAGAGCCAAAGACCTCATCTCTGCTGAGAAGTTCAGTTTAGTTCAGTTGAGTCGCTCAGTCATGTCCGACTCTTTGCAGCCCCATGAATTGCAGCATGCCAGGCCTCCCTGTCCATCACCAACTCCCGGAGTTCACTCAGACTCACGTCCATCGAGTCGGTGATGCGATCCAGCCATCTCATCCTCTGTCGTCCCCTTCTCCTCCTGCCCCCAATTCCTCCCAGCATCAGAGTCTTTTCCAATGAGTCAACTCTTTGCATGAGGTGGCCAGAGTACTGGAGTTTCAGCTTTAGCATCATTCCTTCCAAAGAACACCCAGGACTGATCTCCTTTAGAATGAACTGGTTGGATCTCCTTGCAGTCCAAGGGACTCTCAAGAATCTTCTCCAACACCACAGTTCAAAAGCATCAATTCTTTGGTGCTCAGCTTTCTTCACAGTCCAACTCTCACGTCCATACTTCAGGAGACAGCAGACACAAGTGTTGGTAGGACCATGATTCTCAGAGTGGATGAAGCAGAAATGAAAGCCCCAAGTTCAAAGTCAGTGGTCTCTTCCCAGAGATGGAGGGGCAGTTAGAGGGGCCAATCAGAATCACAAGGGGGGCTAGGGAGGGACGGATTTGGAGTTTGGGATTAGCAAAGGCAAACTGTTATATATAAAATATATAAACAAGGCCCTACCATATATAGCACAGGGAACTATATTCAATATCCTGTGATAAACCATAGGAAAAAAGAATAAGAAAAAAAAATGTATATATGTACAACTGAATCATTTTGCTGTATAGCAGAAATGAACTATACTTCAATAAAATAAATTATATATATATATAATCACAAAGGAAGTTCTCTCAACATAAAATATCCTTCCCAAACACAGAGACCATTCCAGGCCAGAGAATCCTGGTTTTTAATCATTTAGTACAGGAAACACTTTGTCTCCCTTCTTCTCTTTTTCAAATGAGATTGTATCAAGGAAAACAGATAAACTTGAAGGCAGCAAGGGTCCTGGAACCCAGTCCTCTAGGTCACCCCAACCCCAACTTGGAGCTTGGTCACAAGTACGTTAGCCTGGACTTTAAAGTGTGTGTAACTAAACACCCATCTCAACCACGGGAGAAAAAAAAAAAATCATGAGGAAGTTCCTGCAGAATGTCTAGCTTTGAGCAGTGCAACTTCCTGGTATAGTTTCCAAAGCAAACCTGATGTAAAATGAAAGATGAGGCAAGGTAACCAACTGCATGGATTTACTATTTATAGATGTGTTAAAATGAAAGACAGCTAATAATGGTGACCCTTGTAAAACAGTGACCACACAGCCCTTCTCTGGGGAATTAATGAGCTATCAGAGACCAGTCAAGTCCATCCTATTTCAGGATAATAAAATCCTTTAATCTATTGATAAGAGAATGCTTGATTTTAAAATTGACTTGCAAACACCTATTCTAAGACAGTCCCAAATGAACTAAAAACGTGTTTAAAAAAAGGGGGGAGGGGTCATTGCCATCCCCTTTATTTAATTACTTTCTGTTGTATGACTTGATATGATGTTGTCTAAGTTGATGCATCTAATACGATGCATCTAACTTGATGGGTGTGTGCTTTTCAAACTCTCATCACAACCGTCCCATCCAGGGCTGATTCAAATCTACGTCCCAGGCTCTGACCGTTTTGGATGGACATGTTCTGCTCACATCAAACATATTAGAATGCACACAACATCCTACATTAAATTATTTCCATGTAAATGTTTGAAATAAATTATATAACTTTGCTTTTGAAATATTTTTTTTTCTTTTTTTTGGACTTGCCTCAGCACTCAGGATCTTAGCTGCCCCCTGCAGTGGAAGCTCCGAGTCCTAACCACTGATCGCCAGGAATTCCTGAAATAAATGTTTTTGCTGGAAAAGATTCAGTTGTTGCTGCTGCTGTTCATATTTTGGATCAGAGAACATTTTTTCAGCTCTCAAACATTTTCAGGACCCTTGGAAATCCCGTAGACCCCACATATTGCAGTTGTCTTCAGTGTCTGTTAGATAAACCAGCTCTAATCTGTGAAACTCACTGCAGGGTGTACTGTGAGGGAAGTGTCGAGAAAGAGATCAAAAGGTGGGAGGAAAAAAAAATCTAAGAAAGGGCTCAGTCTATTAAGTGATGTCATCTCTGTGGGGACTCAAGGGGAAAACGGTATCAAGAGCATCTCTCTGGTTCCTTTGCCTTTTCTAAGCTCAGCTTGTACATCTGGAAGTTCTCGGTTCACATACTGCTATGTGAAGCCTAATTTGAAGGATTTGGAGCATACTCTTGCTAGCGTGTGAAGTGAGTGCAATTGTGTGGTAGTTTGAACATTCTTTGGCATTGCCCTTCTTTGGGACTGGAAATGAAAAGTGACCTTTTCCAGTTCTGAAGCCACGGCTGAGTTTTCCAAATTTGCTGGCATATTGAGTGCAGCACTTTCACAGCATCATCTTTTACAATTTGAAATAGCTCAGCTGGAATTCCATCACCTCCACTAACTTTGTTGGTAGTAATGCTACCTAAGGCCCACTTGACTTCACACTCCAGGATGTCTGGTCTAGGTGTGTGATCACGCCATCGAGGTTATCTGGGTCTTTTAAGACATTTTTTGTACAGTTCTGTGTATTCTTGCCACCTCTTCTTAATCTCTTCTGCCTCTGTTAGCTCCTTGCTGTTTCTGTTCTTTATCGTGCCCATCCTTGCATGAAATGTTCCCTTGATAGCTCCAATTTTCTTGAAGAGATCTCTAGTCTTTCCCATTCAAGTGTTTTCCTCTAATTTGTTGTACTGATCACTTAAGAAGGCTTTCTTATCTCTCCTTGCTAGTGTCTGGAACTCTGCATTCAGTTGGATATATCTTTCCCTTTTTCTTTTGCCTTTAGCTTCTCTTCTTTTCTCAGCTATTTGTGAGGCCTCCTCAGACAACCATTTTCCCTTTTTCATTTCTTTTTCTTGGGGATGGTCTTGATCAATGCCTCCTGTACAATGTCATGAACCTCCATCCATAGTTCTTCAGGCACTCTTTCTATCAGATTTAATCCATTGAATCTGTTTGTCACTTCCACTGTATAATCATAAGGAATTTTATTTAGGTCATACCTGAATGATCTAGTGGTTTTTCCCTACTTTCTTCAATTTAAGAAGTCTGAATTTTGCAATGAGGATTTCATGATCTGAGCCACAGTTGGCTCCAAGTCTTGTTTTTGCTGACTGTATAGAGCTTCTTCATCTTCGGCTGCAAAGAATACAATCAATCTGATTTTGGTACTGACCATTTGTTGACATCTGTGTGTAGAGACATCTTTTGTATTGTTGGAAGAGCATTCTCTTGAAAAAACTCTGTTAGCCTTTGCTCTATTTCATTTTGTATTTCAAGGCCAAACTTAGCTGTTACTCCAGGTATCTTTTGAGTACTCTGCATTCCAGCCCCCTATGATGAAAAGGACCCCTTTTTCTGGTGTTAGTTCTAGAAGGTCTTGTAGGTCTTCATAGAACTGGTCAACTTCAGCTGCTTCAGCATTAGTGGTTGGGGCATAGACTTGGATTATTGTGATATTGAATGGTTTGCCCCGGAAATGAACTAAGATCTTTCTGTTGGTTTGAGATTGTACCCAAGTACTGCATTTCAGACTCTTTTGTTGACAGTGCTGGCTACTCCACTTTTTCTAAGTGATTCTTGCCCACAGTAGTAGATATAATGGTCGTCTGAGTTAAATTTACCCATTCCTGTCCATTTTAGTTCACTGATTCCTAAAATGTTGATGTTCACCCTTGCCATCTCCTGCTTGACCACGTCCAACTTACTTTGATTCATGGACCTACTATTCCAGGTTCCTATGCAGTATTGTTCTTTACAGCATCAGACTTTACCTTCACCACCAGACACATCCACAACTGAGCATTGTTTCCACTTTGGCCCAGCCACTTTGTTCTTTTTGGAACTATTTGTAACTGTCCTCTGCTCTTCCCTAATAAGCATATTGGATAACTTCCAGCCTGGCGGCTCATCTCGTAGTGCCATCTTTTTGCCATTTCATACTGTTCATAGGGTTCTCGTGGCAAGAATACTGGAGTGACTTGCCATTCCCTCCTCCAGGGAACCACGTTTTGTCAGAACTCTGCACTGTGACCGGTCCCTCTTGGGTGACCCTGCAGGGTGTGCCTGATAGCTTCATTGAGTTATGCAAGTCCCTTCACCACAACAAGCCTGTTATTCATAAAGGGGATATACAAACACGCGTATATGTGTGTGTGTGTGTGTGTGTGTCTTTTGCTGTCTGTCTGGGATTTCTGCAACAGCTTCTTGGATAATCTCTCTGAACCCAGACCCGCCCTTTATCTTGTATTTTTTCTGAAATACAAAGGTGGCCCCGTCTACAAGTTCCTTACAGGTGCCCCAGATATATGATAGACAATTTCCTCAGTCTGGCATGTAGGCCCACTTACAATCTGTTCTCAGTCTAACCAGATACACAGTGACCCAGCCCATACCCCGAGGACAATAATTACTCCGCAAACAAGAGGCACACAGTTATGCCTCAGAGGCCAAGCACACACTGATCCCTTCTCCTGTGCCTGGCAAACTACACATCTTTTAAGTTTCAGGTCAAAGTGCCAGTTCCATTGTAAAATGTTTTCTGAATCCTCGAGGCCCCAGCCCTCCTCACTACACTTATTTCATTGTGCAGTCACTATCCATCCATCTTCCTCACTGGACCCTGAGCTTCTCGAGAACAGCGGCTATGTGGCCTTACCCACATCAGACCCCCACCCGCTAATCCCCACTCACAAGGGCCTGGATACAGCAGCTGCTTGGTAATTGCTGAATAGTCAAATGAGTGGTAGGTCTAAACGGGACTTTGGTACACTGCCTGAAGATAAACATTCCTAAGGCACTTCTGCTCCCCGCTCCCAAACCCAAGAGTAGAGGGCCACCATTAGTTTGCACCTTTGGGTAGATTAGAAGAAAGCGTCTCCTCCAGGCTCATGTATAACAGTGTGCTGTGCTAAGTTGCTCAGTTGTATCCAACTCTTTGGGACCTCATGGAGCCCACCAGGCTCCTCTGTCTCTGGGGATTCTCCAGGCAAGAACACTGGAGTGGGTTGCCATGCCCTTCTCCAGGGGATCTTCCCAACCCAGGAATCGAACTCAGGTCTCTGCACTGCAGGCAGATTCTTTACCATCTGAGCCACCAGGGAAGCCCAAGAACACTGGAGTGGGTAGCCTATCCCTTCTCCAGGGGATCTTCCTGACCCAGGAATCTAACCAGAGTCTCCTGCATTGCAGGTGGATTCTTTACCAGCTGAGCTACCAGGGAAGCCCAATATAGAACAATTAGACATCCTTATTCTGGGCTTACCCATGGCTTACAAGTCCTCCTGGTAGGGAGCCATTGATTAAAACCAGCCGCCCTGGCCAGGCACAATGATAACCATTTGCATGGTTATCTCACAACAGGTCTCATAAGGAACATGAGGCAGGTGCTGAAACCAACTGGGAGAATTCAGGGGTGGGGGAAGGCAAAAGGAGGAGGGAGGAGAGGATGTGCCCTGCCAACCTCCCAGAAGCCCTGGCACTGGAATCCATCTTGGTTGAGAGTTGCTTGAGCCCCCAGGAAGGACCCAGAGTCAACTACAGGCCAAGCACAATGATTGGCCAGAGTCAGCCCTGAAACTAACCCCATCACCATAAAACCCAAGACTGAACCACATGGCAGAGCCATTCTCCTGGGTTTCCCTTACCTTGCTGCTCTCTGCCCGGGCACCCCTCTCCAATAAAGTCTCATGCTTTGTCAGGCCTTGTGTCTCCTCAAACAATTCATTTCTGAGTGTTAAACAAGAGCCCACTCTAGAGCCCTGGGAGGGGTCCTCTTTCCTGTAATGCTGCCACGGAGCTTTGAATGAGCAACACTTCATCCCTCACTCTCTCAACCAGACCCAAGCTTGCATAGAAACATAATGCCCATATCAAGACCATGGCGGCCAGCCAGCACACACAGACAGTTCTCCCACCTTTGTAGATGTCATTCCTTTCACTCGAGGTCCATCTACTCTCACCTGCACATGCGAACTTCAATACCCAGCCCAAAGGTCAGTTCCTCTGTGAATCTCTCCCTGCTCCTCTCAGGCAGACTTCCTGCTCCCTCGTATATCCCCATCACCCAGGAAGATACCCACATTGAGTCCTGTCATATTGCCTCCCAGTTCTTTCCTCCCTGCCTGGCCTCATGGCTGCACTGTTATTAGGCATCAAGAGGAGGGACTGAATCTTAATCATCTTTGGGTCTTGAATGCCTTGGATCGTGCCTTTCAAATATATGGTGGGCCTTCAATGAATGCCTTGGACTGAAAGTGGTGCTTCAATCCAACAACTGCGTGTGTGTGCCTTCTAAGTTGCTTCAGTCGTGTCCAGCTCTTTGCGACCCTACGGACCATAGCCGACCAGGCTCTTCTAACCCACCAGGCTTCTCTGTCCACGGGATTCTCCAGGCAAGAATACTGGAGTGGGTTGCCATGCCCTCCTCCAGGGGATCTTCCCAACCCAGGGACAGAACCCAGATCTCTTTTTGTTTTTAAATTAATTAGTTTATTTTAATTGGAGGCTAATTACTTTACAATATTGTAGTGGTTTTGCCATACATTTACATGAATCAGCCATGGGTGTACATGTGTTCCCCATCCTGAACCCCCCTCCCACCTCTCTCCCCATCGCATCCCTCAGGGTCATCCCAGTGCACCAGCCCTGAGCGCCCTGTCTCATGCATTGAACTTGGACTGGCGATCTATTTAACATATGGTGATATACATGTTTCAATGCTATTCTTTCAAATCATCCCACCCTCACCTTCTCCCACAGAGTCTGAAAGTCTGTTCTTTACATCTGTGTCTCTTTGCATATAGGGTCATCGTTACCATCTTTCTAAATTCCATATATATGCGTTAATATACTGTACTGGTGTTTTTCTTTCTGACTTACTTCACTCTGTATAATAGGCTCCAGTTTCATCCACCTCATTAGAACTGATTCAAATGTATTCTTTTTAATGGATGAGTAATACTCCATTATGTATATGTACCACAGCTTTCTTAACCATTCATCAGCCAACGGACATCTAGGTCGCTTCCATGTCCTAGCTATTGTAAACAGTGCTGTGATGAACATTGGGTTACACGTGTCTCTTTCAATTCTGAGAATCCAGATCTCTTACGTCTCTCTTGCACTGGCAGACAGGTTCTTTACCACTAGCACCACCTGGGAAGCCCCCCTCAATCAATGACCACTCAGTTCAAAATCTTCACAAAACTCCCCTTTGGTCTCTTGACAATTCAGCCCCCAAGCCTGACACATGGGACACTCAGCCTCTTGGCCACAGTGGACTTCTGAGCATCTCTTACCCCTGGGCCTTTGCTTGCCCATCCCTTTTGCCTATGATGCCCCCTTCTCCTCTTTGCCTGTTAAAACCCTAATCGTCCATCAAGACCCAATCCAAATGCTATCTTCCTTATGCGGCAGCAGGTGATGCCCACTGCTGCTGAGAAGCAAAGTGCTTTGTCTTTCTCAGGTCCTTTCTAAAATACTGCTCTGTACTTTAATGATGCATATTTGTAAAAAGGCACTTTGAGGACACGTATTTCTAGACTTTAGCAAGAGAGTGTGTGTGTGTGTTATAGTTGCTCAGTCGTGTCTGACCCTTTGTGACCCCATGGATTTTCCAGGCAAGAATACTGGAGTGGGTTGCCATTCCCTTCTCCAGGGGATCTTCCTGACCCAGGGATCAAACCCTGGTCTCCTGCATTGCAGGCAGATTTTTTACCATCTGAGCCACCAGGGAAGCCCCTAGCAAGAGGGTAGGGGCTCAGAAAATATTGGACAGGATGGACTAGGGAATACAGCACATAAGCCTGCAAGTGAAAGAGACAGCAAACTCATCTTCAAGGAACCAGCAAGGCCCAGATTGCCTCCCCTGTCCTCTTTTTTCTCAGCAGGGACAAAATGAAAGCTAAGTAAGAACCGCAAAATTCACTGTCTCTTCCTCCCCCAGCCAACACAGCTCAGCTTCCCTCTTGGAGAGGTGAAAGCCAGGTGTGACAGCCCAAGCTCCCTTTGCTCCACCCCCTCCCTCTCCCCCAAACACAGAGCAGAAATTCACCTCTGCCAGCGTCGTTTCTAAGCTCCCGCAGGACGAGACACACACGGGGTGCGTGGCAGGCAGCCCTCAGCTCACCTCTGCCGGGGCAGTGCACACAGAAGCCTCTCTCCTCAGCATGAAGCGCCTCCACCTGGCACCCTGGGCCTCTCTGGGCCTTGGCCTGGCCTTCCTCTCCTTCCACCCGGTTTCCTTCGCAGGTAGAACCATGAGCTTTATTCTCGCCACGCTGGGAAGAGGGAGGAAAAAACTATAGGAAACAGGGCTTTCTCATCTGAAGGATTAGGCTGGAGAGGGTAGGGTGGGATGGGGGTTTACCTAGGACCAGAGTCAGCCAAGATGGGAGCCAGCACGAGTCCCTCCCATCAGAGACGGGAGATGCGCCTAAAACGGCATCTTTGGGCTGCTGTTTCTCAGCAGCACCTGCTCAGGGTAATTGTGTTTCAATTCTGTATTTTGTGGCTATCATCCTCCCTTTGCATACCCTCCTCTCACCTAAGGACATCCGTCCGTCCCTTAACCCCAGGCATCTTTTGCAACTTTCACCAAACTTCAACACACAAGGCTGCTGTATGCTGTTAAAGCTTCCCCCATCTCACCCGGCTCAGGAGATGTTGGATTATCACCCCACTTTCTCAGGGAAGCCGAGGTGAGGAGTTAGGAAGCGCCCTCCCAGGCTGGGCTCTGCACATCAGGGACCTCGCTCCCATTCTCATGCTCCTGGCTTTTGCCTTTGGCTTTGACCTGGCTCCTCAGAACAGCCTGCCCTGCTCCCTGGCAGATTCTCCCTCTCTCAAAGCCAACCCTCACGGTCCCCCACGCCAGGCAGCGTCCATCTCTCTCCTCACAGTCTCTCCTCGGGAGGTTCAGAGGGTGGGTTCTCAAGCCTCTGAGCCTCAACTCAACTTCAGCTTCCACAACTGACTGGTTGTGTGATCTCAAGCAAATTCTTTACCCTCCCTGTGCTTCAGTTTCCTCATATCTAATGTGGAGATAATCATAGTGCTTATATATAGGGTTGTTGTAAAGATGAAATAGGATAACTGCACATAAAGAACTTCTAATGAAATAGCATGTGGTGAACACTCCAATGGGGCTTCCCTGGTGGTTCAGACAGTAAAGAGTCTGCCTGCAATGCAGGAGACCCAGGTTCAATCCCTGGTTCAGGGAGATCCCCTGAAGGAGGGAATGGCAACCCACTCCAGTATTCTTGCCTGGAGAATTCCACAGACAGAGAAGCCTGGTGGGCTACAGTCCACGGGGTCAAAAAGAGTCAGACCTGACTGAATGACTAACACTTTCACTTCATTTCAAACACTCAACAAAAGTTAGCATGTTCCTTTCACTTTTTCCAATATTACCCCTCTCCAAGTAAGAGTGTTTTCTGTTTACCCTGGAGGTGCCTTGCTTATGAGAAGCCCTCAAACACTTGACCCATTTCACTGCACTGAACAGTTGGATCCTTCCAGTAGCCTTTACTTTGGAAGTGACTTCAAATGGGAAAGTCCCTGGCTGGCTTTGCTTATGAGGGAGGTGGGTGATGTTTCAGTTCTTCAGAGTTTATACTAGGTTATTCGATTTGAATCATATAAAATGTCTGATATTGAATAATTCTGGACCTATAGAAATGGCGATTTCATATGGGTTAACCTATTACTAGTGTTTCATTAACTTGATTTTTTCCCACACACCAGTTCTAGACCAGGACCACTTCCCTACTAAAGTAGAGGGGAGAGGAAAGTCAGGGTCAAGGAAGTTATTCAGGTAACAAGGGAAATTAAAACATGGAGGAATCAATTTTTCCAAAGCAAATAAAAACCAAGCTCTGAGGCATTTAGCTGTAAATAATTTACAGTAGCAATCAGATTGCATCAAGGTAGCTACTATATTTTAGCAGGACACTGGAGTGGCTGGGGAGGGGGTGGTGCAAAATTAGCCTGAGCAGAAATTTCATGGCTTTGGCTAATCAAGAAGTCTCCTCCCAAGTTATTCTGCTATGTGACAGCAAGCACCTTTGAAGGACATGCTAACCTAGAGTCAATGGGGCCTGGAGATTTTCCAAACTTTTTTCTGTCATTGCCAAAGAAGCAGATCGAGCAGCCATACAATTTCCAGAAAGATTCTTTCAGATGCTCTCTCGGTCTTGTTCTAGCTCTGCCTAGATCAGCATTGTCTAACAGAACTTTTTTTTAAACTTTTTATTTTATATTGGAGTATAGCTGATTAATAATGTTGTAATAGTTTCAGGGGGACAGCAAAGAAACTAGGCCATATGTATACATGTATCTTGACTCAGACGGTAAAGTGTCTGTCTACGATGCGGGAGACCCGGGTTCAATCCCTGGGTTGGGAAGATCCCTTGGAGAAGGAAATGGCAATCCACTCCAGTACTATTGCCTGGAAAATCCCATGGACAGAGGAACCTGGTAGGCTACAGTCCATGGGGTCGCAAAGAGTCAGACACGACTGAGCAACGAGATCATAGATTCTGCCCCAAACTCCCCTTCCATCCAGGCTGCCACAGGACATTGAGCAGAGTTCCCTGTGCCACACAGAAGGTCCTTGTTGGTCATCCATTTTAAAGATAGCAGTGTGTACGTGTAGATCCCAAACTCCCTAACTATCCCTTCCCCCACATCCTTGCCCCCTAGAAACCATGAGTTTGTTCTCTAAGTCTGTGAGTTTGTTTCTAACAGAACTTTTTTGATTGTGGAAAGGTTCCATGTCTGTGCTATCTTTCTAACATGGCAGCCACCAGCCACATGACTGAGCACTTTGCAAGTGGCTAGTATGGAGAAGGCAATGGCACCCCACTCCAGTACTCTTGCCTGGAAAATCCCATGGATGGAGGAGCCTGGTGGGCTACAGTCCATGGGGTCGCTAAGAGTCGGACACAACTGAGCGACTTCACTTTCCCTTTTCACTTTCATGCGTTGGAGAAGGAAATGGCGACCCATTCCAGTGTTCTTGCCTGGAGAATCCCAGGGACAGGGGAGCCTGGTGGGCTGCCGTCTATGGGGTCGCACAGAGTCGGACACAACTGAAGCGACTTAGCACCAGCAGCAGTATGACCAAGTAGCTGAAGTTTTCATTTAATTTCATTTTAATAAACTTAAACAGCCACTCTGGTTTGTGGCCACCATATTGGACACAGTAGACCCAGACTGCCTACCTGCTTATTCTCAGTGATGGGAGGGAACACAGGCCATGGTTTCTCTCCCTTGGGGATCCTTATGTTCATCTCTGTAATCCCTCCCCACTCCCCAAACTCTGATATTTTCTCCTAAAGCGCCTTTTTATCATTGTGTGCCTTGTTTATTAATCAAGGGCTGTATAATTCTAAGTGCTGTATACGCTAGAAACCTCTCAACTTGCTTGTAGGGTGTTTAGTTTTTCACACCCTTTTTCCAAATACTAACATCATAATCATCAGAAATAAAGAATCAAGATTAGACTTCGATGTTGTTTAGTTCAAGTTTTTGAAGGAAACTGAAGCTAGTTATGAAAACATGGCAGATTTTTAAGTGACTGTGTTAGTATATGCTAGGAAAAAAAAAAAAACACCTCTTAGATGTACTTATCTGCATAGAAAGCAGCTTAAACAGAGGCCCTTGGTGACAGAAAGGTGATGAGATATAAAGATAAAGCATCTCAATGGGAATAGGAAGTGGTTGGAAAAGGGGAGTGTGTAAGTTTGCTGCCCAACAAAATACCACAGCCTGGGTGGCTGAAACCACAGAAGCCTCTTTTCTCACAGATCTGGAGGCTCTGGGTGTCATCAGCTGGGTTTACTCCCGAGGCCTCTCTCCTCTGCTTGCAGATTGCCCCACTCCGCACTGGGTCCTCACATCGTCTTTTCCCTATGAGTTCCCATCCCTGGTGCCTCTTCCTCTTCTCACAAGGACACCAGTCACAGTGGACAATTTAACCATTTAACCTTAATTGCCTCTTTAAAGCCCAATTTCCATAACGAAGCACTACCGAATTTGGGGGACAAAGTTCAGGCTATAACAGAACTTTGCTGCATGAAATCTCAACATACCTCTATTGGAACTTCTATAATACTGTCATAATACTCACTACTGATTCACAACAAAAACTGCCAACTCCATGCCTGAGAATGACTTTTCCTACTGCCTGAGATGGTCATTTGCTTTTTCTTCCAGAAGCAAGCAGCGGCAGCAACTCAACCTTGACCGTCCACCATCCAGAGAATCTTGAGACCCTGGAGCAGTGCCCCAGTAAGCTTCTCCTGGCAATTGCCCTAGCCCAGGGCTCATCTTGGAACAGGGAGGGACACTTAAGCCTCCTCGCTTTCTATTCATCGGCATTGAGTGGCTGAGCGCCTGCCTGGCCCTCTCGCACCCCAGTGTGGTTTGTTCACAGCCCCAGAACCGTCTGCAGGGCACGTCTACAAAACTGTCCTGGCCATGGTCCCCATGTAAGCTCACACTCTTTGGTGCAGTTGGCGTTAATGGCCCGTCCTCAGGACAGCAGTCAAAGACCCCCTGACTTCGAATGCTTATAGAAGTTTGGGAGTGGAAACATCCTAAACATGAGCCAGTCCAATTCCTGCCCGATGCAGAAGCTTCATTCTGGTACCTGTTGCATTTTTCTGTTCATCTTCCACTTGAAGACTTGCAGGGGTTAGGAGCCTAGTACTTCATAAAATAACCACTGTGGTGCGTGTCTAATTAATAGGAAGTTTGCTGTATTCTAAGTTTGACTCTTTGATTCTGCCCCCATTGAATGACCACATGTGCTGACTTCTGGGCACTAACAAAGGAGAGTAATAGACAGCAATATGTAGAGGCTACAAACGTGGCTTTGGACTCCTACAAACATGGGTTTGCGTTCGAGTTCTGCCCTCTCGTGACCCTGGGCAGGTGAAAGCTTCAGTTCCTGCATATCAAACAGGAGGAATAGCTGTGCCTATCCACTCCTGAGGAATAAATAAGGCAACGTGTGTAGAGCTCTTAGCACAGTGCAGGGCGTGCCTTAGCAAATGGTGCTGTCCTGTTATTACTGGTCTTGATGTTATGAATATCAGAGAATAGCCTGGGGGGAAGGGAGGCCGGGGTGACACTGTCCTTCTTGCCCTCTCTTCCCCGCCAGACGTTGACTTCTGCCCACAAGCAGCCCGGTGTTGCCACACGGGAGTGGATGAATACGGCTGGATCGCGGCGGCTGTTGGTTGGAGTCTCTTGTTTCTCACGCTCATCCTGCTCTGTGTGGACAAACTGATGAAGCTCTCTCCAGATGAGCCCAAGGACTTGCAAGCCTGAGACTGAGAATCTTAGTCCCAAGAATGTCCGTCACCAAGTTGTGGGTAATAGCGGGAGGGGAGAGCGCTGATGTGGTTTCCAATATTTCAAAGTCCGTTCACCCCTTTTTGTTTGTTTGGAGTTTTTTGGTTTTGTTTTGTTTTTTGGCCATACTGGGTGGCTGGTGGAATCTTAGTTCCCTGACCAGGGATCAAACCCGGGCCTTGGCAGTGAATGCTCAGCGTCCTAACCACTGACGACCATGGAAGTCCCAAAGCCTTGTTACCCTCATAACCTTCAGTTACTTTTAAAAAGGAAAGGAGACAGGGACCCAAGGAAGACAAGACCCGTGCTGCCAACACACCCAATTTCAAAATGTACTTGGGTCCTTTATAATCTGACATCTCCCTGATTGACTCCTGTGCTTGTATTTTTGTGTGAGGAGGGGGGAGTTGCTTGTATTTTGACCATCGCTTTCTTCTGTGTTCCCAGCATGTGGTACACAAGAAACATAAACTTCAGTCTTACAGTCACCCCATTCAAAACAAAACTCAGAACCTTCTCACCAAAAACAAGTGGTTGTGTTTTGTCCCTTATTTCAGTCAAGGGCATCACTGTCACTTCAAGATGTGAGAGACACCTTGGCAGCTTCCTTAGTCCCACGTCCAGTGCTTCCTGGGCTCTTGTCCTTCCTTTGACACATCCTCATGCTGAGCCTGCCCACTCTCCTTGCCGGCACCCTAGGTCTGGCCCTCATTACCCCATCCCACCACCGTGTCAGGAACACTTCACTTTGTTCTCACTGCCTTCAGGATCTGCCCCCCAGCCCCTAGCTTGTCCCTCCCCTCCTCCCGACATCCTCCACCTCTGTGCGGCCATTCCCTCTGCAGGGGTGGCTGCCTTCCACCTCCACCGCCAGAACGAAGGCCATTCCTCAAAGTCCAGCTCCAATGCTCGCTCTGCCTTCAAGCTTCTAGGCTTGTCTTCTGGGGACCAGGAGCTGGTGGTCTTCGGGCCCTTGTGTGGTGCCCTGAGCACAGTCACTGTGGACAACAGGCCTCTTCACAATCATCTTGTACTCCCTCATGCTCCGGGGGTATAAAAAGCTCTTCTTAATGTCTGTCCAATGAATGAATGAATGAATAAACAAACAAATGAGTTTCTGGCCTAAACAAATTTTCTGATCATCGCTCTGCATCCAGAACCTCCATTTTTCTGGAGCTGGTTGACCAAACTGACCTCTGGAGGAGCCATTTGGCTCTGGCCAGCTTAGAGCCAATCACTTAGGGCCCAGATGTCAGCATCACTGTGAACTCTTTTAGCGGGAGTCAGGAGGAGAGATGGGTGGAGTCATCAGAAGAAAGAAAGTGACTCTAATAAATTAAACACGTTTGCCCTTCGACAGCAAATATGTGTTTAGATTGGATAAACTCTAAATAATCATAATACAAAAAGCAAAAGTGAGAGGCTTCCGAAATGGGAAGAAATATTTTCAAATGATTGAAAGCCACCCTACTGCTCTGTCAGAAAGTCTGAATAAATTTCCCTGAACGGAAGGGATTGCACAGCACAGTTTGCTCTCTTCTGAAGATCCAGATCGTATCAGAATCTTAGTTGTTTAATCAGTGAAACAGGATGGATTTATTATTTCAGAGTGTTGATCATATGGACACAAGTATCTTTAAATGCCTGAGCTGCGTCATGGACGTGCACATGGGTGGTGCTTCACTTTTTTAGAAATTCAAGGAGTCTCCACCATACATGATGGTTTAATTCTTTCAAGATGAAAAGATTCAGTGTGAAACCAACTTTGCTTTAATATCTGCAAATATTTTTAAAATAAATCAGTGTGCAATAATGAAAGAGTACTGTCTCAAAAAGAAAAAAGAAAGAAGGGAGATTAAGATTTATTTCTGGCAAACATGAACAGAATTGACTCACGCTGCCTTGCTGAGGATCAACCTTCTAATTGGAAAATGTAAGAACTGGACCAAACATGTGTATGCAAACCAGATTACAAAAGCTCAGGAAGCTATTTGAGGTTCTGCATGTAAGTGGGTGGGTGTCAGGCTCTTCCTGGCAACAAGAGCAGCGGGGCTCTCATCTCTTTTACGCATGTGTGGAGCTCAGTGGCCAGACTGCATTTGCTGCTTTAAAGAGGGGAGGGTCAGAGCACCAGTTGGCGTCTGAGACGAGTAGACTCTTAGACTACACTGAAAAGAGTTACATGTAGTTGCTGCCACTGTCACAGTGAAATTCAGGCATTCTGTGACTTGCTTTTCTTTCACAAAAGGAAGGCTAAAGTGAAGTCGCTCAGTTGCGTCAGACTCTTTGCAACCTCATGGACTGTAGCCTACCAGGCTCCTCTGTCCATGGGATTTTCCAGGCAACAGTACTGGAGTGAACTGTCATTTCCTTCTCCAGGAAGGAAGGCTAGATCAGATCCAAACAATCACTCTTTTCTTTGAGACTGGAAAGAAAGATGGTTATATCATCTGGTGGTTATGTGACCCAGATGCTAACTCTCAGATCTACCTTCAACATGGAATGTCTTTATTCTAAAAATGCAAAGACTTGTCAGGAAATTTACAAGGAACACCTGAGAGGGAAAACCAGGGATTGATGTCCATCTAAGAGTTTCCTGTGATAAGCAGCAGGACCTGCCTCACAGTAGATGTACTTTTCATTTAAAAAACTTTGTCCTTAGGGATCAGTGTAGTCCTCAGCATCACTACAGACTGTGTAACACAGGGCATGTCCAGTTTGGGGCATTTCTATATCAATGTCCTATGCAAAAATAGAATCTATAAACATTAAGGGGTGGCACAATTATCTGACTTTAAAAATCTATTCCTTTTTAGATGCATGGTACCCAAAGATAAATAAACCAAATATATGATTTTTCTATTTAAAATGAAACACTATGCCATGCAAGATTAATAAAAAACAAGTCTTAGGGTAACTTGGGCCTCTTTTCCACAAAAATATATGAAAGCATATTTTTAAACTTAACAGTCTAAAAATGTTTTTGATGAAGAATGTTTCTTTCTGTCAGAGTCCTGACTTCTGTGTTGAAGTCACATATGGACATACACTGACATTCCTGGGTCTTCATCAGTGTACGGCAGGAGGGCCGTGCAGACAACCTCTCCCTGGGTCTACAACCAGCCTTACCTGACGCAGTCCAACCTCTGTACTTCTTTCCAGAGTGATCTGTCTAATCCATGAATAAGGAACTGAGTCACTTTCATCTGCCTAAAATCCTCCAGTGACTACCCACACCATATCTCTACCTGACCCATAGGATCTTCTCTAGCTTTTTCTCTTCTGTATCCTTCACACACACCCAGTTATGAATTATTTCAGCTCTCTCTCTATCCTCCAAGCCTTCAATCTTGTTCACACAGTCTGAAACATACCCTTCCCAAGAGGCAGATTTGCCATGAACCAAGAGAAGCTTTGTCACCCTGCTAATTTAACTCATATGTAGAGTGCATTATATGAAATGCCAGGCTGTAATCAAGATTGCCAGGAGAAATATCAACAACCTCAGACATGCAGATAACACTACTCTAACAGCAGAAAGCAGAGAGGAACTAAAGAGCCTCTTGATGAGAGTGAAAGAGGGCAGTGAAAAAGCTGGCTTAAAACTCAACATTCAGAAAATTAAGATCATGGCATCTGGTCCCATCACTTCATGGCAAATAGATGGGGAAAAAGTGGAAACAGTGACAGATTTTCTTTTCTTGGGCTCCAAAATCACTGTGGACAGTGACTGCAGCCACAAAATTAAAAGATGCTTGCTTCTTGGAAGAAAAACTATGACAAGCCTAGACAGCCTATTAAAAAGCAGAGGTATCATTTTGCTGATAAAGGTCCATCTAGTTAAAGCTATGGTTTTTCCAGTAGTCATGGGTAGATGTGAAAGTTGGACCATTATGGAGGCTGAGCACCAAAGAACTGATGCTTTTGAACTATGGTGCTGGAGAAGACTTTTGAGAGTCCCTTGGACAGCAAGAAGATCAAACCAGTCAATCCTAAAGGAAATCAAACGATGCTGAAGCTGAAGCTCCAATACTTTGGCCACTTGATGTGAAGAGCCAACTCACTGGAAAAGACCCTATGCTGGGAAAGATGGAGGGCAAGAGGAGAAGGGGGTGGAAGAGGATGAGATGGTTGGATGGCATCACCGACTCAATGAGCATGAGTTTGAGCAAACTGCAGGAGATAGTGAAGGACAGGAAAAGCTGGCGTGCTGCAGTTCACGGGGTCACAAAGAGTTGAACACAACTTAGCAATTGAACAATAACAAAAGCTTTCATTTCTGGTCCTCTTTCTTGTTTGCCCCTCTCCAAGACCATCTATCTAGTTTTGCATTTCTTATTTTGTATCTTTTTTTAGAAGTTAAGTTCAGTCACTCAGTCATGTCCGACTCTTTGTGACCTCATGAGTCGCAGCACGCCAGGCCTCCCTGTCCATCACCAACTCCCGGAGTTCACTCAGACTCACGTCCATCGAGTCCATGATGCCATCCAGCCATCTCATCCTCGGTCGTCCCCTTCTCCTCCTGCCCCCAATCCCTCCCAGCATCAGAGTCTTTTCCAATGAGTCAACTCTTCACATGAGGTGGCCAAAGTGCTGGAGTTTCAGCTTTAGCATCATTCCTTCCAAAGAAATCCCAGGGCTGATCTCCTTCAGAATGGACTGGTTGGATCTCCTTGCAGTGCAAGGGACTCTCAAGAGTCTTCTCAAACACCACAGTTCAAAAGCATCAATTCTTCGGCACTCAGCCTTCTTCACAGTCCAACTCTCACATCCATACAGGACCACAGGAAAAACCATAGCCTTTACTAGACAGACCTTAGTCAGCAAAATATACATGCACAAGCATATAACCTGCTCAGTGGCCCGTGCTCACCTCCAGGACAGCACTGTGACAAAGACTTTCTCTCCCCTTAAGGGAGAAAAGGGAAACTTTCACTCTGTTGGTGGGAATGTAAATTGGTACAGCCACTATGAAGAACAGTATGGAGATTTCTTTAAAAACTAGGAATAAAACTGCCATATGACACAGTAATCCCACTACTGGGCACATACCCTGAGAAAATCACAATTTTAAAAGACACATATAGCCCAGTGTTCACTACAACACTATTTACAATAGCCAGGACATGGAAGCAACCTAGATGTCCATCAACAGATGAATGAATAAAGAAGTTGTGGTGCACATATACAATGGAATATTACTCAGCCATAAAAAGGAACGAATTTGAGTCAGCTCTAGTGAAGTGAATGAACTTGGAGTCCGTCATACAGAAAGTTGAGTCACGAAGAGAAAAACAAATATCATATATTAATGCATTTATATGGAATCTAGAAAAATGGTACTGGTTAATCTATTTGTAGGGCAGCAACAGAGAGACAAAAAGACATGGAGAACAGACTTGCGGAGACACTGGGGGTGTCGGACAAATTGAGAGAGTAGCATTGAAGCATATGCACTACAATATGTAAAATAGCCAGTGGGGATTCGCTGTAGGAGGCAGGGAGCTCAACCTGGTGCTCTGTGACAACCTAGAGGGGTGGCATGGAGGTTCAAGAGGGAGGGGACATATGTACACCTATGGCCGATTCATGTTGATGTATAGTGGAAACCAGCACAACAATGTAAAGGAAATATCCTCTAATTAAAAATAAATAAATTATACATATATAAAAAGAATCCACCTGCCAGTGCAGGGGACATAGGTTTGATGCCTGCTCCAGTAAGATTCCACATGACTCGGGGCAACAAAGCCTTCGAACTGCAACTACTGAGCTCACGCACACTCCAAAGCCTGGGCTCTGCAACGAGAGAAACCACTGCAATGAAAAGCCCATGCACTGCAAGGAAGAGTAGCTTTCCGCAATTAGACAAAACCTGAATGAAGCAACGAAGACCCAGCACAGTCAAAATAAAAATTAAACACACACACACACTCTCCCCTTGACCAAACTTCTTTGAGCCTTCTTCTCAACTAGGCCTCAACTTGGTCTATACAAACTACAAACTCTCAACATAAATAACTTCATCCAACCCATCCCCCCATATTAAAGACTCGAACAAACACTAACCTAGTTTCTAACAGCTCCAGATTGCATCCCTAGGATGGCCCTGCTGCTGCTGCTGCTAAGTCGCTTCAGTCGTGTCCGACTCTGTGCGACCCCATAGATGGCAGCCCATGAGGCTCCACTGTCCCTGGGATTCTCCAGGCAAGAACACTGGAGCGGGTTGCCATTTCCTTCTCCAATGCATAGCCCCCTTTAAAGTGCCTGTCTGAGAAAGCTCAAGGCTGCCAGAGAACATGCTGTTTCTTCCAGCCAGTGCCTGACAAGAGGCCCTGACCATACTTGGAGCATTTATTTAAAAGGGCTTAGTTGTGAATTCTTCCTCCGTCCCTTCTAGATGTCTCTATCTAGATCAATGTCTCTATTGAGATGTCTCTATATTGATGCTGTCTATCCATCCATTCATTCATCCATCTGTATCTCCTACACTTCAAAACCTGAAAGCCATTCCTTTAAAATTTAATCATCAGGAAGGATAGGGCCTCTGTGGTTGGGGGGGCTGGGGACAGAACCCTGGCTTCAATGACTGCCAGAGAGCAAGCAGAGCTGACCTGACCAGCATTCACACTCACCAACTCTATAATTTCTCAATTCCCTGACTCTTCTGAGACCCCCTCACCCACCCCTGCTCCCTCATTTCCCTATAAAACCCAGTCACATCTGTACAGTTTTATCCTAGACTCTCTTCTCTGTTGCAGTAGTTCTTATTAAAATCTGTCTTCACCACCTTAGTGTCTGGCTCTATTTATCTTGGACAGCTGAGCACTGTGGATGACAGTATCTACCTGCCTGCCTCTCTCACTGGTCTCTCTGAAGGCAGAGACTATGTCTTTCAGCTCTGATTCCTTCCACTGGCCCAGAGCCGGGTGCACAGCAAAAACTCCATAAACATCTGATGAGTTAGCGCATCAGAGGAGACCCAGGAGCATGGCCTGTGCAAACCACCACAGTGAAGCGAGAGAGCTATGAAGACAAAGAGGCTCTCGGGGAAATTTGAGGTTTCAAGGTCGGGAAAATTTTAAATTACTGTTTTCATAAGTTTATAACTATACATAATTAAGTCATTTGTGGAAACAAGTACCTGGCAGACCTACCCAAAAGCCGATTCTGCGATAAGAGATTCAACATACAAATGGGCCGATTCTGCGATAAGAGATTCAACATACAAATGGACAAGGGCCAGATCATATATAAAAACAGAACTTCAACCCACAATCTACAGCAACCAGTCCAGGAAGCCAACCCACCAGCCTCAGCAACTAATCCAGAAAATCAAACCACCTCCACAGCAATTGGCTCAGACAGCCAGGGTTTATAATGGACAGCTCCAGGTAGCTTAGGATCAAGCACAGGAAGCCGAATACCTGCCCCCTGACCAGTCATGCAGAATGCCCCACTCCCCCTCGGTCCATCAGCAGTCATTGCAGGCCCGCAGCCTCTGGGGGAGCACACCTGAATATCTGAAGCCTCCCTCTTTTCACCATCAAGCCTTCCCACGCCCCTGCCTGCATCCGAGTCTCTACCAAACATAAATGATGGTGGCTGACTCCCAGAATAAATAGTATTTTCTTGTTCTTAGTTCGGTGGTCTTTACTTATTTCCACAGTGATGATTTATTGACCTCTTTGTTGAAATATTTGTCTTCTTCTTTGCATCTTGAAGGAGATCTTTTTATCTGGGAGATTCCTATTATCAGGTCAAAATGAAGCAAGCTATTGAGAGAGATTATTATGGGCTGAGTATTCCATGTATCCCCCAAAACTCATGTTGGAATTGTAAACCCCAGGACTTTGGAATGTGAACTTATTTGGAAATAGGGTCATTGCAATTGTAATGAATTAAGATAAGGCTACCCTGGAACAGACTTCAACTGGGTCTCTAATTTGATGTGTCCTTATGTAAAAAGGAGATTTTCAATACAGACACACACACACCACACACAGGGAGGATGCATGTAATGAAGGCAGAGGTCTGGGTGATGTATTCACAAGCCAAGGATTTCTAAAGGTCATCAGCAACTGCCAGAGGCAGGGGGAGGGGTGGGAAGAGGCCCGGAACAGATTCCCTTCACGCCCCTCAGAAGGAACGACCATCTAGCCTCCAGAACAGTGAGGCCGTGCATCCCTATTGGTCTCAGCCACCCAGCTTGCAGTACTTTCTTAGAGCAACCACAGCAAACTAATACAAAGAGTATGGCTTTTTGAAATCAAGGGGAGTCTGGTGCCCACGGTTTGCAATGAAGCATTGAATGTGAACAGATAGGCAGGATGGTTTCCTATGGAGCTTCAAGCCGTGGGCACGTGGAGTGAGTCACCCGTGCTGACAATTTTGCAGTGAACCTAAAGAAGGAATAAGGAAGGCCCAGGCTGCCTTTCTGCACCTCTTCACGGCCCAGGATGGCTCTCCTCTCCACACCACACACTACCTGTCCAAGAACAGGTCAAGAGGGTGGAGATGCTGCCTCGGAAGATGCGACACCTGGAAGTGAGCGATGCCAGCCCCAGGGTCACACACAAACTGTGCACAACATGAAAGCACCATTGCAGCCAGACTTACTGTTTGAGAGCTGGGGAAGCCAGGGGTGGGGAATGCAGGACTTGAGGGCTCTCATGTCAGTCCTGGGGTGGCAGGAGGCCCCCTTCTAGAAAGCCCCTCTAATAAACCCACACTGCACGCAAGGCTCCCACATGCTCTCCTGAGTGCACACACTCAGGAGAGCACACACACAGTGTTGTCTTGTTCTGGCCACAACTAGGGTCCTTGAGCCCACTTCCCTCACTGGTCCACTCCCTACCTATTGCCTGACACTGCCACGCGAGGTCCTCCCCCCTCCCCACCTGACTCTGAATGGTCCTAGGGAGAGGAACACAGAATGCTTGGGAACCCAAGGCAGGGTGCCTGGGGCCTGGAGTGCGCATGAGCGGGAGAGCGAGTATGGGGAGGAGTCTGCTGCCCGCTGGGATCTAGAAAGCTCTTCCAGTGTAGTTCAGAATATTCACATCCACTTACCCAGGTTTCCTTGAGGAATAGGCACCTTTTAAAATTTGCATTTTTCATTCCAATGAAAAATGCAGTTTTCATTCCAATCCCAAAGAAAGGCAATGCCAAAGAATGCTCAACTGCTACTGCTGCTGCTAAGTCGCTTCAGTCGTGTCCGACTCTGTGCGACCCCATAGTCGGCAGCCCATGAGGCTCCCCCATCCCTGGGATTCTCCAGGCAAGAACACTGGAGTGGGTTGCTATTTCCTTCTTCAATGCATGAAAGTGAAAAGTCAAAGTGAAGTCGCTCAGTCGTGTCCGACTCTTCGCGACCCTATGGACTGCAGCCTACCAGGCTCCTCTGTCCATGGGATTTTTCCAGGCAAGAGTACGGGAGTGGGGTGCCATCGCCTTCTCTGAAGAATGCTCAAATTACCGCACAATTGCATTCATCTCTCATGCTAGTAAAGTAATGCTCAAAATTCTCCAAGCCAGGCTTCAGCAACATGTGAACCGTGAACTTCCAGATGTTCAAGCTGGTTTTAAAAAAGGCAGAGGAACCAGGAATCAACTTGTCAACATCTGCTGGATCACGGAAAAAGCAAGAGAGTTCCAGAAAAACATATATTTCTGCCTTATTCACTATGCCAAAGCCTTTGACTGTGTGGATCACAATAAACTGTGGAAAATTCTGAACGAGATGGGAATACCAGACCACCTGACCTGCCTCTTGAGAAACCTATATGCAGGTCAGGAAGCAACAGTTAGAACTGGACATGGAACAACAGACTGGTTCCAAATAAGAAAAGGAGTTCATCAAGGCTGTATATTGTCACCCTGCTTATTTAACTTCTATGCAGAGTAAATCATGAGAAACACTGGGCTGGAAGAAGCACAGGCTGGAATCAAGATTGCCGGGAGAAATATCAATAACCTCAGATATGCAGATGACACCACCCTTATGGCAGAAAGTGAAGAGGAACTAAAAAGCCTCTTGATGAAAGTGAAAGAGGAGAGCGAAAAATTTGACTTAAAGCTCTACATTCAGAAACTAAGATCGTGGCATCTGGTCCCATCACTTCATGGGAAATACATGGGGAAACAGTGTCAGATTTTTTTTTTTGCGGGGGCTCCAAAACCACGGCAGATGGTGATTGCAGCCATGAAGTTAGAAGACACTTACTCCTTGGAAGGAAAGTTATGACCAACCTAGATAGCATATTCAAAAGCAGAGACATTACTTTGCCAACAAAGGTCCGTCTAGTCAAGGCTATGGTTTTTCTAGTAGTCATGTATGGATGTGAGAGTTGGACTGTGAAGAAGGCTGAGCACCGAAGAATTGATGCTTTTGAACTGTAGTGTTGGAGAAGACTCTTGAGAGTCCCATGGACTGCAAGGAGATCCAACCAGTCCATTCTAAAGGAGATCAACCCTGGGTGTTCTTTGGAAGGAATGATGCTAAAGCTGAAACCCCAGTACTTTGGCCACCTCATGTGAAGAGCTGATTCATTGGAAAAGACTCTGATGCTGGGAGGGATTGGGGGCAGGAGGAGAAGGGGACGACAGAGGATGAGATGGCTGGATGGCATCACCGGCTCGATGGATGTGAGTTTGAGTGAACTCCAGGAGTTGGTGATGGACAGGGAGGCCTGGCATGGTGCAATTCATGGGGTTGCAAAGAGTTGGACACGACTGAGCGACTGAACTGAACTGAACTGAAAATTCGCATAGAGGTGTTCTAAACCTCTATGCTGAAACCTGAGAAAAAAGAAATGACACGTAAGATGTAATACTCGGCTTCAATTACATGCTTGTCTGGCTACAAAACACACTTGCTTTATAGCATATTTAGAAATGCATTCTTTGAACTGTATTGAAATGGGAATTCCGTGGGAGTCTAGTGGTTAGGATTTGAACTTCCATGCAGGGGCCGTGGGTTCAATTCCTGGTTGGAGAACTAAGATTCTGTGTGCCACCCAGCATGGTGAAAGAAACAAAACAAAACAAACTACTGAAAAGGCTAAAGTTTAAAAAAAAAAAAACCTTGATTTTTTTTTTGGCCAGACTGATACAGTGCCAGCGATGAAAAAAGCCACCGCGCAGATGGCGACACTGTCTGGTGGACTATAAACATGCAGTTATGCAGTTTCCACAGTCAAAGAAGCCATTCTTCCTCCCCGCTTAAAGCAGACAGGCCCCCAAATGCATTCATCACATTCCTTCTGTGACATGCTCACTCCTACCAAGAAGGAATAAGAGCTAAACTGATTCTGGAAGAGTAAACAAAGATTTCTGTTTTCACTGGTTGAGCAATTAGCTTCTTTCTCAAATTTTGTATGGTTATAAGCAATATATGCAATATAGGGAATAATTATACTTTGGAGATGATGAGATCAAATATTCTTTTAAAAACTGACAAGTTATCAAGTCATGCAAAGACACAGAGGAACCTTAAATGCACATCAGCAAGTGAAGGAATTCAATCTGAAAAGGCTACATACTAAATGATTACAACTATGTGACATTCTGGAAAAGGCAAAACTATGGAGAAGGAACTGGCAACCCACTCCAGTGTTCTTGCCTGGAGAATCCCAGGGACGGGGGAGCCTGGTGGGCTGCCGTCTATGGGGTCACACAGAGTCGGACACGACTGAAGCGACTTAGCAGCAGCAGCAGCATAGAGACAGTGAAATAAAAAAAGACCAGTGGTTGGAGATGGGAAGGGATGAAGGGGCTGCTCACGGGGGATTTTTAGGGCAGTAAAACTATTCTGTATGAGGCAACAACGGAGGATACATGTCATTATACATTTGTCCAAAACCATAGAATGTACACCAGGAGTGAATGCTAATATAAACCATGGACTTCAGGTGATAATGCTGTGTCAATGTAGGCTCTGTCACAAATGTATCACTCTGGTGGGAGATGCTGAGAGCCGGGGAGGTGCTGTGCTGTGGAGGCAGGGATCTATGGGAAATCTCTGTACCTTCAACTCAGGTTGGCTCCAAACCTAAAGATCCAAAAAGCAAAAGTCTATTTTTAAAAGCAGATTTACAAGTATCTGGGAGAATCTTAGTACTCACTCCAGAGAAGGGTGGTTTTTTATGCATCAAATTAAATATCCTTGAATTTAAAATCTTGAACAGAAAACTACTTAGAGGAAGGTAACTTCTGTGTCTTATGCACTAGCACCAAACTTTAATGCCGAAATTAGTTTATCAAGTCCATCCTTAGGATCACTGAATAAATCAAAATTGTAAGTATTTGTTTTCTCTTAAGAGAACGGTACTCCCTTATTCATTTGGGGGGAAAAGTATGATAGACACTCAATGGTCAGTCCAGCCTGTCTTCATTTTACTCTGTATTCACTTTTACACCCATTTGTCTCATTCTCCTGTTTCAAGACCCTGATGCTGGGAGGGACTGGGGGCAGGAGAAGAAGGGGAGGACAGAGGATGAGATGGCTGGAGGGCATCGCCGACTCGATGGACATGAGTTCGAGTGAACTCCAGGAGTTGGTGATGGAGGCCTGGCGTGCTGTGATTCATGGAGTCGCAAAGAGTCGGACACGACTGAGCGACTGAACTGAACTGAAGGCAACCCTATAGCGCCTATACGGGCTCCTGTAAAATATAAAGTACTATTATAAGTGTAGGTACTTTGAATAAGCTAGATCTCATCCTGCCTCTTACTTTGTTCACACACTGGTGATTGTTTTAAGACCTATGTGCTCTTCTATGTCAGTAAGACCAGAGCGTCTTGCTGCTACACAGGGTTCTTCCAATGAGCAATCTCGGCTCACCTCCGCATTCCCAGAATGGACCCCTAGACGGCCTCCAGAGCCCACCTCCACACCACACTGCCACCGAAATCCTCAGAAGTTCCCTTTATGGGTTTGTGAATGTATTTCCCTGGGCAAATGCTGCCAGCTACAGTAACGCTGTGTCACAGGAGAAACACATTTCTAATTAAAGTATTACAGGATAACTTGCTTTTTAAATCAGCATACAGTTATCTCATTCAGTTGTCCCAGAAACTGAAATTGACTTTTCATTGTTTCTATCTATCTCCCTGTTCCAGGATAGACATCCATCATTTCCACGCCTCACTCAAGAATAATACACATAACATTCCCATTGTTACATGCTGAATTCAATTGATTCAATTTTATCTTGACTCTGAAGACAGCATTGCTATTGATTTCCATCAGCATTTTTCTTTTCAATGTGATTTTTTTTTAAGGTTATCTATAAGTGAAATTCTGGCTTCCCAGATGGCTCAGGGGTGAAGTATCTGCCTGCCACTGCAGGGGATGCGGGTTTGATCCCTGGGTCATGAAGATCCCCTGGAACAGGCATGGCAACCCACTCCAGTATTCATGTCTGGAGAATTCCATGGACAGAGGAGCCTAGCAGGCTACAGTCCATGGGGTCACAAAAGAATCAGACACAACTGAGCTCACACACTATAAATGAAATTTGGGGCAAGTGTGCATTTTTAGCTGAATTGAAAAATAAAGATTTCTGCCCGATTATTCCTGGCTCCAGGGCAGATTTCTCACCTTCAGATATGCCAGGGATTGGGGGCAGGAGGAGAAGGGGACGACCGAGGATGAGATGGCTGGATGGCATCACGGACTCGATGGATGTGAGTCTGAGTGAACTCCGGGAGATGGTGATGAACAGGGAGGCCTGGCGTGCTGCGATTCATGGGGTCGCAAAGAGTCGGACACGACTGAGCGACTGAACTGAACTGAACTGAACTGTGCCAGGTTTGAGGAAATGCAGAGATGCTGTCTTACTGAGAGAGCAACTCTGATGGATCTTTTTGGAACTATGATGATATCTCAGTGTGTTTTTCCCAGAAAGGAATCAAAATGCAGCTTCTTTGCGATTCATGGGGTCGCAAAGAGTCGGACACGACTGAGCGACTGAACTGAACTGAACTGAACTGTGCCAGGTTTGAGGAAATGCAGAGACGCTGTCTTACTGAGAGAGCAACTCTGATGGATCTTTTTGGAACTATGATGATATCTCAGTGTGTTTTTCCCAGAAAGGAATCAAAATGCAGCTTCTACCGGTCAGTTCTGAAAGTCCATCCCAGCAGTGAGAAAAAACAACAGAGTGGGCCACGAGGCTGCATGACAGCTGTGTTCCGTGCTAAGATAATGAGGAAACCTCGGACATAGTAACCTACAGGGCTTATACCAAAGATATTTCAGATTCTATAGAACACTTAAATGTAAATGTCAGGGAGGCAGGGGGTTTTCATAATTTTAAGAATTATTTTTTAATAAATAATTTAAAATAATTCTACAGATGATACACCACTGCAAGAGTTAAATGTTCCAGGAGGTAAAAGGAACCTTCCAGAGTACCATAACATCTCCAGTTTGCATTCAGAGATGTTAGCCTTCCAGCCCATCTCTGGATGAAGTCACGTGGAAGGCTGTCAACTCAACTGAACCAAACTTCTTACCTCCAGCTTTCCAAGGGCAATCCCCTTTGAAGAACCCTAGGAGTGGGGCTGGAGGTGGGGTGGGAAGTGGCAGGGAGTCTGGTGGATAAGACCTGTGTGACGGGAGCAATTTGCATGTAGAGCAAATCAGACTTCCACAACAGCCTGAGGATGAGAACACTTTTTGCTTTTTTCAGCTTTGTGAGTGAAGGTGTTAGTCACTCAGTCATGTCCAACTCTTTGTGACCCTGTGGACTGTAGCCCGCCAGGCTTCTCTGTCCATTGTAATTGACAAAAATTTTATATATTTAAGGTATACAACATGGTAATATTTTAAACTTTTTTGCCCAGAGATGTTTAGTTTAACATTCAATGTTATCTACATACATTACTTTTACAGGCATCTGAGGGATTTCAGTGAAATCCAGGGAGATAATGTGAGTTGACCCAAGTCATATCAGTCTAAGCAGCTCAGCTTGGGTTAAAAATATTCATAAACCTAGGGACCTCTCCAGAGGTCCATGGTTAAGACTCTGCACTTCCAATGCATGGGGTGTGAGTTAAATCTTTAGCCAGAAAACTAAGATCCCACATGCTGTGTGGCATGGCTAAAAAATAATAATAATAAATCTGATCCCCTCCAGGCTTGGAATTCTTTGCTTTAAATCTTCATCAGCAAGACTGCCTGGGATGCGGGGACAATGTAGTGAGTCACAGAACTGGAAGAGACCTTAGAGGCCAAGAGATTCCATCTCCTTCTCTGCCCACCCCTGCCCCTACCCCTACCCCACCCCCATCACACACACATTTAACTACACCTTGAGAAAGATGACTTGTCTGCTTGACGACTTCCAGAAAATTATGTTCATCACACTGTGAAAGAGTCCCTTAAATTCCATGTATATTGAAAGCAAATTAATTCAAAGGGAAAAACCCTTAGGAAATAATCTGGAAGAGTAATAGTTGTTTCCAGTATTCACTATTGAAGATAATGTAACCTATTCAGAAAAGAACACTAAATAGCAAAGAAAAAGGTCAAGGAAAGGTAATACAATTATGGGATATTATACAGATATAAAATTATAACTATGAAAAGTATGTGGAAACTCTTTTATTGGTCAAATTATAAAATATTAAGTATACAAAAAAATATTTTATTAGTCAATGCTGGTGAGGATACAATGAGATGTATTCTCAAGGTTGACCTGGAGGATATAAATTGGCCCAGGAATTCTAAAAAATAATTGATGATATGGAATACAACTCTTTAACTCTATCCAGATTATTCACCTCAGTAATTTCACCTCTAGGAATTTATTCTAAGGAAAGAATCTAAAAATTAAACAATTTATACACAAAGATATTTATCACAGCATTATTTACAAGAGCAAAACATTAGAGACAACCAAATGTTAAACACCGGGAACATGGTTAAAATTACGGTAGATCCACAGACAGGAATATCATGCAGAAGAACACAGGGCCCCTTTCACCATGTGAGGATACAGTGAGAGGTCAGCAATGCAGAAGGGGTGCCTCACCCCACTATGCTGATACCCCGATCTCCAAGTTCCACCTCCAGAACTAATTATACTTTTCAGACTTGGGCAAGAATGGTGAAGGAACCAGGAATTCCTTCCTTGAAGTGTTAAAGGAAATAGGAGTGCCAACCACAAAAGTTTAAGAAGAAAAAAATGCAATCAAGTTACTAAAGGAAAAATGTTTTTAGTGAAGAAGTTAACTCAGATATAGGCAAGCTATAAGATAATGAATTATAAAGAAGTTGGAAAAAATATATCTATTTAGACAGGTCTAAACACAGGTCTTTAGTGACATGGGATACTGTTTATGACAATGCTGAAAAAGAAAACAGGATAGAAAATTATGCTATGTCCCTCAGCTATGTAAAGTAAGAAGCATAGGGAAAAGCCTGGAAGGAATTTCATCCAAATTTGAGAGCCATCTGAATAGGCTGCAGGCAAGCGTGTGTGTGTGTGTGTGTCTGTGTGTGTCTGTGTCTGTATGTCTGTGTGTGCGTGCATGGGCGCACACCCATGCACCCATGCATATGGGCCCAGTCATATCTGATTCTGAGTCATATCTGACTCCGTGCACTGTAGCTCTCCAGGCTCTTCCGTCCATGGAATTTTCCAGGCAAGAATGCTACAGTGGGTTGTCATTTCCTTCTCTAAAGGATCTTCTCGATCCAGAGATCAAACCCGAATCTCTTGTGTCTCCTGCATTGGCAGATAGATTCTTTACCACTGTGCCACCTGGGAAGCCTGCACAGTAACCTTGGGCAACACTATATAGGAGAACAGGTATGTCTGGGTAGCACATGTGTATGTATTTAATTGATCATCAAGCAATGCAACATGTAAAGTTGAAACTCTGTTACCCTGAAACTGTTACCCTGAAACCCTGTTACAAGGTATTTGTAGCACCTGTGAAGCAGTACAGTATTTGCAAGTGGACTTGGGCTAGTCATAAATGTGTATAGCAAACTCTACGGCAATTGCTTAAGAAAGTAAAAATAGAAGTAAAACTGAAATGTTAAGAGAGGAGAGAAATGGAATGATATAGTGAGTGAGTGAGTGTAAGTTGCTCAGTCGTGTACGACTCTTTGCAATCCCATAGACTATACAGTCCATGGAATTCTCCATGCCAGAATACTGGAGTGGGTAGCCTTTCCTTTCTCCAGAGGATCTTCCCAACCCAGGAATCGAACCCAGGTCTCCCGCATTGCCGGCAGATTCTTTACCAACTGAGCCACAAGGGAAGCCCTAAATGCTCATAAAAGCAAAGAAAGTATTAAAAGAGCGGAAGACAAAAAAACAGAAATGAACAAGTCAATGAATGAAAATAGTAAACATGTCATAATCACTTTAAATGTGAGTGGTCTACAAAAAACAATTAAAAGACTATCAGAATGCATAGAAAAAAAAGACTGAACTACATGTTGTCTACAAGAAACCCACTTTAAATACAAACACATAGATTAAATGTAAAGGGATGGAGAAAGATATACCATGCTAACACTAATAAAAAGAAAGTTGGTACAGTTATGTTAATTTCAGAGCAGAATTCAGAGAAAGAAATGTATCAGGGATAAAGAGAAGCATTACAAAAAGATAAAAAGGCCAATTTTCCAAGAAGATATTGCAATTCTTACTGTGCTTACTCCCAACAACAGAGCAAGAAAATACATGAGGCAAAAGCGGATAGAACTGCAGAGAGAAGCAGATAAATCCACTAATATGGCTAGAGACTTCAATACCCCTCTATCAGCAACTGACAAACCCAGCAGGCAGAAAATATCAGTAAGGACACAGTTGAACAGAACAGCCCCATCAATCAACTGAATGTAATTGACATTCATAGACTACTTCACCCAACCACAACAGATTACACATTCTCCTCAAACTCACAGAATATTCACCAAGATGGACTATATTCTGGGCCATAAAAAATTTAAAAGAAATAGCTCCCGGCCACTCAGCCATTGTACGTGTCCTTAGTTGTGTCTGACTCTTTGCAAACCCCTGGGCTGTACCCAGAACCCCCTCCAGGGTTCTCTGTCCAAGGGATTTCCCAGACAAGAATACTGAAGTGGGTTGCCATTTCCTACTCCAGGGGATCTTCCCAACCCAGGGATTGAACCCATTTCTCTTGCGTGTCTGCTGGCAGTTGGATTCTTTACCACTGGCCCACATGGGGAGCCCATGATACCCCAAATAACAAACACTATTAATTTGAATGTATCTTTCAAGCCATGGAAAATGAAGCAGAGCTCATCCTATAAAAAGCACAAAATTAGACAATCTTTGGGCTTCTCTGGTGGCACAGAGGATAAAACGCCTGCCTTCAATGCAGGAGACCTGGGTCCAGTCCCTGGGTTGGGGAGATCCCCTGGAGAAGGAAACGGCAACCCACTCCAAGTCCTCTTGCCTGGAAAATTTGCAGAGTCGCACATGACTGAGCAACTTGACTTCTCTGACTGTGAAATAATATTTTTGCTGCCTATTAAAAAATCCTAAGCTAATAAATCTAGAGAGATGGTAACCTACTCATTTGAAATCAATTTTTTCTCAGAAGCAGAAAGGTTGTAAGTATTTGCATCTCTACAGACTGACCTGAATCTGGGCTGTGTTCTGTTTCCCCTCTTGCAGGATAATATTCCTCAGTTCAGTTCAGTTCAGTTCAGTCGCTCAGTCGTTTCCGACTCTTTGCGACCCCATGAATCGCAGCACGCCAGGCCTCCCTGTACATCACCATCTCTCGGAGATCACTCAGACTCACATCCATCAAGTCAGTGATGCCATCCAGCCATCTCATCCTCGGTCGTCCCCTTCTCCTCCTGCCCCCAATCCCTCCCAGCATCAGAGTCTTTTCCAATGAGTCAACTCTTCGCATGAGGTGGCCAAAGTACTGGAGTTTCAGCTTTAGCATCATTCCTTCCAAAGAAATCCCAGGGTTGATCTCCTTCAGAATGGACTGGTTGGATCTCCTTGCAGTCCAAGGGACTCTCAAGAGTCTTGCCTCCTCACTTTCTTCTCTTGTCTTCAAGAGAAGACTCCCCCCATTAGCTCACAACATGTCTGGTATCCATTAATTTTAAGGTTGCCATGTTTAGCAAGTAAAAACACAGATACCTGGGTAAATTTCAGTGTCAGGTAAACAAGCAACATTATTAGTGTGTGTGTCTCATGGAATATTTCAGTTCAGTTCAGTCACTCAGTTGTGTCCAACTCTTCACGAGCCCATGGACTGCAGCATCATGCAATATTGAAGACATACTAAAAACTGAAAACAAAGCCTTCTTATTTGTCTGAAATTCAACTTAATCGGGTTCCATGTATTTGGCAACCTTACATCATTCACCCTACAGCCCTGTCTTCCAGTTACCGCCCCTTTCCTTTTCTTCCCTTCTCAGCAAAGTGCCTGAAAAGAGCTGTCTGAATTCTCCCTTCTCTCCATCCCCCCTCCTAGTCCTATCTGACTCTGTGTCCAAGCTGACTTCTTTCGCCAGCACTCCACAGACTGATGGCCGCCGTGCTCTTTACTGGAGCATGAAATTGGTCTTATTCCCCAGGGTATTCCAAGTTCCTGGTGCTTATAACAGCACCTATCACAGAGCTGGTACTCAATCAATGTTTATTTAATGAATGCACTCAGGTAGCTACAGTATTATCAGACGGGTCAGTTTTCAGCAAATTCATTTGCCATTCCATGAGATTCTCAATGCTGGAGTTGAAATTGTTCACTTTCATATACACATAACAGGCCGTGTTCTAACTATGGAATCAACTCTTTAAGCCATTCAACTTTATTCACAGCTACGTTTTCAAGACATACTAAACAACATCTTGCCCTTCCTTCATTTTATGTCATAACAGCACAATGAAACAGGGAGATGGGCATCCCCTCACCGTACTGACTCTGGGGAGAGTCTGAGCTGCTTCTGTTCAGTCCTATCCATAGCATCATCTTCGTTCCAGGTGTCCAGAGCCTCCCCTTCTTCCTCGCTGCCCTCTGAGCATCTTGGAGAAGAACTGAGTGGGAAGAGAGGACTCAATGCCCAGAGATTCAGTCCTTCTGCTGGAGGCCATGAGGGGACAGCCTTAGTGCCATGGAAGAAGGTCCTCACGAGAGGCCAATGGGAAGAAATTCTAGAGGTGACTTTTCTGTGCTGACCTACTGAAATCATTGCTAAGTTCTTTCTTTTAACTGGGCCAAGACCGACTTTCTTGGGTTGATAGTTATGTCTTCCAGAATACAATCAAATATGTAAAGCAAGTCAATTCTCTTTCTCATGATGACACTTTGAACATGTGAAGATAGCTTTGTCTCCTACAAGCCTTCACTCCTCAGGGCAAACATTTAGCTTCTTGGTTTCTTTCTCAAAGGAAGTGGTTTCCAGTCCTTACATTCTGGCTCCCTTTCTCCTAGTCTTTCCATCCAATTCATGAGCATTTCTTTCAAAATAGAGTGCCTGAATTCTTCATGTAGCCAACCTGGGAGATAGAAATTCTTACAGGGCAACATGTTACTATTTATAATGTCTAAGTCAGGGTTGCTCCCCAAACATCTCCAGTGCCCCTAACGGTCCCTAGAATGTCAGTTAACATCCTCAAATCTTTTCCCATAAAATCCTGTTAGACCATATTCCCTTTATCATATATGCATATTATAGATTTTTTAAACCTAGGAGTAGAACATTAAATTTTATAGGAATAAATGAAATTCTGTTAAGATTCTTTTCCTGTGTTTTAGCCTGTCAACTTCATTTGTAATTCTGCTTGCCATTTGTCACAATACCATCCTTCTACATGTTGAGGCATCTCAAATTCAGTAAGTCACTCTGAACCCATTGATGGAAAGAGCATACAAACTCTTTAACTTCTGAGGTCCAGGGGCCAGTAACCTCAGAAGACAGAAACCTTAATTATCCAGAAAGGGGTTGAGACACAGAGAACTCTGTCATAGGCTAAAGCAACTTTTGATCCTACAGAAATACTAGAGATGTTACTCTTGGTTCATCTATCAGTGGGTTGGGGGGAGAGAGGTAGGCAGTCTGGGAGGAAATGTGTTATGGAAAGTTGATGTCTGTGCCCAGTTAGCCAGTGAAGAGAAAGACACTGAGGCAGACACTTTTCACCAGAGTCCCCCAAAGCAGTTTATGTGCAGAAGGCAGAGTTTTTGAGTTACCTTAAAGCCAAGGCGAGAAATGGGATATTGCTTTCTGAACAGGCCTCCCTGTCCATGAGGTCCTCTATCTCAGCTACAAGCACTGTGAAGTTCCTGCAAAATTCCATGAAATGTGTCAGGAGGTCAGTCAGGCAGTGCTCCCTACAGGCAGCCGCAGAATTAGCCACAAAGGGATGGGGTTCTCAAGGTGATGGTGCCATTTTCCTCCAGCAGTGGGAGGTCCCCAGGCACATATCCCACCCTTCTTTTCAGTTTATACCCGGCACCAATTCTAACGCTTCTGCCCTCTTCCTGACCCTCCTCCAGCCCTTGTATACTTTGGAAACCAAATCAATAGCTTATTAGAAGATCAATTAGAAAGCAAATCACCCTGATCAGTCCCAATCACCAAACAAGATTAAATTGACTGAGATTTATTAAAAATAAAAAAAAATTTTTTTTGACTGCAGTATCTCTAATGGTGAAGTTATACTGGTTTTTATTTCCTTTTTTGCTAACTTGCATTTTGTCCAGAAAAGATAAAATGAAAAAAGATTGGGGTTAATGTAATATGATGTTCTAATTTAAATTTGGTTAATTACATCTTTTAAGAACTTTATCGCAACTTGTATATCATATTTGTCTTGCAAAGAATCCAGAAAGAACAGTATCAGGGAAATATAAAACAACATTCAAAACACCTGCTGGTTCTTGACTTCAAATCCAGGCCGTGATTTCTTTTCCCTGCCTCCCCCACCACAGCCCACCCTCACCCCCCACCACCAATTCCCACACACACAGCTTTAGGAATTTCTAAAGGGAATAGCTACTTCTCACTTCTTCTAAAAGCAGAACATATCTACTGTTCTTCAAAAACAGGCACAGTGCAGAACTACTTTGGGGGAAAACGACCAACATTTGTACTAAAATGCAGCAACTCCATTTGAGCTTTTAAGTCATTCTTAAAACAAACAAAAAACTCTTCGTACTGATGTTTTCTTTAGAAAAATCTCAGAATTGTAAAATGCTAAATGAAAGAAACATCATGTGAAATGCTGGGCTGCATGAAGCACAAGCTGGAATCAAGATTGCCAGGTGAAATATCAATAACCTCAGATATGCAGATGACACCACCCTTATGGCAGAAAGCGAAGAACTAAAGAGCCTCTTGATGCAAGTGAAAGAGGAGAGTGAAAAAGTTGGCTTAAAGCTCAACATTCAGAAAACTAAGATCATGGCATCTGGTCCCATCACTTCATGGGAAATAGATGGGGAAACAATGGAAACAGTGTCAGACTTTATTTTGGGGGGCTCCAAAATCACTGTAGATGGTGACTGTAGCCATGAAATTAAAAGACACTTGCTCCTTGGAAGAAAAGTTATGACCAACCTAGACAGCATATTAAAAAGCAGAGATATTACTTTGCCAACAAAGGTCCACCTAGTCAAGGCTATGGTTTTCCCAGTGATCATGTATGGATGTGAGAGTTGGACTATAAAAAAAGCTGAGTGCTGAAGAATTGCTGCTTTTGAACTGTGGTGTTGGAGAAGATCTTGAGAGCCCCTTGGACTGCAAGGAGATCCAAGCAGTCCACCCTAAAGGAAATCAGTCCTGAATATTCATTGGCATGACTGATGCTGAAGTTGAAACTCCAGTACTTACCTGATGCAAAGAATTGACTCACTGGAAAAGCCCCTGATGCTGGGAAAGATTGAAGGCGGGAGGACAAGGGGATGACAGAGAATGAGATGGTTAGATGGCATCACCGACTCAATGGACATGGGTTTGAGTAAACTCTGGGAATTGGCGATGGACAGGGAGGCCTGGTGTGCTGCAGTCCATGGGGTCGCAAAGAGTCAGACACAACTGATCGACTGAACTGAACTGAAATGAAAGAAACCACTGATTTTAGGAATATCATCACATCACAAAATCAAAATCTAAATACTTACACTAATGAGTATTTTCAGGGTACTGATGTAACCACCTATGAGTCAGGTGCTCTAAAACAACTTTACAATAGGAGTTGTCCAAATATGTTCTGTGTTCCACACTTCTGTAACTCTATCCTTTGGCACAAATATGACAAACCGTAGCTTAACTACATGAATGTGAGCTACTGAGATTTGTGACTATAATTGTTCCAGTCTCCCAACACCAGAGAGATCAAACACATACCACCTCCAATTACTCCCCCAGGAAGGTCCAGCAAGGAAGGAGAGGGAGATCTTTAGAGAAAGAAAGTTACTAGATAAATAGTGTGCAACTCAACAATAAAAATATTTCATTAATCACCACACCCAGGCGCTGGATCAAGGATCTCTTATTTGTTTTTGCTTCTTGTTTTCGTCTTACCTGAAGCTGTGCTTGGCAGGTGCAACATGGAAGAGGAGAAAGAGGGAGAAAAAAACGCCAATTTGATTTAAATCCACATTTATGTTAACCTAGTGGTCAGGGTCTGGGCATGGGACCAGCCTGACCTTTCTCCTAAGCCTTGGCTGCTTCTGCTAATTCCCTGTTCTACTATTTTGAACCTTTTTACAATCAGAGCATGTGAAATCTCTTAGGGGAACAGGGTGTGCCAGGTAGTCCCCTGGTTTTAATCTGAAGTATATCAGGTCTTTCCTGATAGCTCAGTTGGTAAAGAATCCACCTGCACAGCAGGAGACCCCGATTCAATTCCTGGGTCAGGAAGATCCACTGGAGAAGGGATAGGCTACCCATTCCAGTATTCTGGCCTGGAGAATTCCATGGACTGAAACAGTGTCAGACTTTATTTTGGGGGGCTCCAAAATCACTGTAGATGGTGACTGTAGCCATGAAATTAAAAGACACTTGCTCCTTGGAAGAAAAGTTATCTCCAACCTAGACAGCATATTAAAAAGCAGAGATATTACTTTGCCAACAAAGGTCCACCTAGTCAAGGCTATGGTTTTCCCAGTGATCATGTATGGATGTGAGAGTTGGACTATAAAAAAAGCTGAGTGCTGAAGAATTGCTGCTTTTGAACTGTGGTGTTGGAGAAGATCTTGAGAGCCCCTTGGACTGCAAGGAGATCCAAGCAGTCCACCCTAAAGGAAATCAGTCCTGAATATTCATTGGCAGGACTGATGCTGAAGTTGAAACTCCAGTACTTACCTGATGCAAAGAATTGACTCACTGGAAAAGCCCCTGATGCTGGGAAAGATTGAAGGCGGGAGGACAAGGGGATGACAGAGAATGAGATGGTTAGATGGCATCACCGACTCAATGGACATGGGTTTGAGTAAACTCTGGGAATTGGCGATGGACAGGGAGGCCTGGTGTGCTGCAGTCCATGGGGTCGCAAAGAGTCAGACACAACTGATCGACTGAACTGAACTGAAATGAAAGAAACCACTGATTTTAGGAATATCATCACATCACAAAATCAAAATCTAAATACTTACACTAATGAGTATTTTCAGGGTACTGATGTAACCACCTATGAGTCAGGTGCTCTAAAACAACTTTACAATAGGAGTTGTCCAAATATGTTCTGTGTTCCACACTTCTGTAACTCTATCCTTTGGCACAAATATGACAAACCGTAGCTTAACTACATGAATGTGAGCTACTGAGATTTGTGACTATAATTGTTCCAGTCTCCCAACACCAGAGAGATCAAACACATACCACCTCCAATTACTCCCCCAGGAAGGTCCAGCAAGGAAGGAGAGGGAGATCTTTAGAGAAAGAAAGTTACTAGATAAATAGTGTGCAACTCAACAATAAAAATATTTCATTAATCACCACACCCAGGCGCTGGATCAAGGATCTCTTATTTGTTTTTGCTTCTTGTTTTCGTCTTACCTGAAGCTGTGCTTGGCAGGTGCAACATGGAAGAGGAGAAAGAGGGAGAAAAAAACGCCAATTTGATTTAAATCCACATTTATGTTAACCTAGTGGTCAGGGTCTGGGCATGGGACCAGCCTGACCTTTCTCCTAAGCCTTGGCTGCTTCTGCTAATTCCCTGTTCTACTATTTTGAACCTTTTTACAATCAGAGCATGTGAAATCTCTTAGGGGAACAGGGTGTGCCAGGTAGTCCCCTGGTTTTAATCTGAAGTATATCAGGTCTTTCCTGATAGCTCAGTTGGTAAAGAATCCACCTGCACAGCAGGAGACCCCGATTCAATTCCTGGGTCAGGAAGATCCACTGGAGAAGGGATAGGCTACCCATTCCAGTATTCTGGCCTGGAGAATTCCATGGACTGTATATAGTCCATGGGGTTGCAAAGAGTCGGACACGACTGAGCAACTTTCAATCCAATTCAATATTAATTAAAAGAGAACATAAAAGTATCTTAAAACTATCACATTTATTTCTTCAGGTATGTCTAAAATATTGGCATATCTTACCAGTGTGTATATGTGTCTTTTTTTAATCTTTCTTTCATGGATTTTCAGTTTTGTCAGTGTGCTTAAACTTTCTGATATCCTGTCTTTCTGTTGTTTACTAGTTTTTTTTAAGCTCTGTAAATTTTCTTCATAGTGGTCTACTCCCACCAATTTTGAGGCTCAAATTCTCCTTTTGGTTGATCCTGTGAACTCTCAGTCATGAAGCCTTATTTTCTGCCAAGACTTGCAATCATTAGCTGTGGTTTCCACTTCACCAGGAGCTGACTGCCTTGAGAAGTGAGGCAAGTTCTGGGTCATGGATGCCCAGGGCAGGCTCTTAATAGTCTCTGCGAGGACCTTTGGGCTTTATCTGTACCAGATTAGTTTTTAAAATTTCAATTAACTTTAGAGAAAAACTGCAAAAATAGAGTGTTTCTGTATACCTTTTCCATAGCTTCCCCTAATACGAAAGCTAGCAAAATCAATAAAGGAACCTCTGTACAGTACTGCTAACCACACTGTAGGCTGTGCTTAGATTTCATCCTTTTCCCACTGATAACCTTTCTGTTGTCCAGAATCCTATCAAGGTTTCCACATTCCATTCCTTTGTCGAGTTCCTCTGTGTTTTGCAATTCCTCTTGCTTTTCTCAGTTTCAAGAGGTTTTTTGTTTTCTGGAGTTTCGTAAACAACTCCAGGTTTATCCTATTACCCTTCAAGTTTGCATAGAAGAGGATCTTCTCAGTTATCTTTCTAGATTATAGTCCTAATCTTTTAATTCCAAAATGAATCTGCTCTTAGTGGAAGCATCAATTTGATTAGTGGAGAGCCTGTAAAGCAAAACAGTGAGTTGAAAGCAGTGGTGCCAACCACCTTGAGTGACAACAATTCTGCAAATTCCATGCACTGAACAGACTACTTTCAACTTAATTCCTTGGAAAATGAAAGCACCAGGTGTTCTCACGACGGACACAAAAATCAGAGAACAAAAAACACTGCATTCAACTTTCACATTTTGCACATGAGAGAACTATCATGTTGTGAAGGAAATAAACAGAAAATATCACTTGACACCAATTCAGAGCATTTATTGACATTTCCATTTAAAATGCTAGGAAAGCTGTATAAATTGTAAACATGGAAACCAAACACTTGCATAAATTATTTCAAAAACTCTACAGCACATTAGAAACAGTGCAGCTAATTGAAGGGAAGAAACAACCAGCAAAGAGAAGAGAGAGCTTGGTTACTAAATCATTTCCCCATACTGAAATTTAAGGGCCCGTTTGAGACCAGCAAACCATGATTGTCAAGTTCAAAGATGCAGGATTGATGCCACGAGTGGCCTCAATTTACTCTGCCTTTTTTCATACATTAACACTCTTAATCTAGGAATGAGAGTGCAGGAACTCAGAAGAACATGGACCTTGACAAAGTTGGAGGTGGCCAGTGGGCACCTCAGAGCGCTTGGTTTGACAGCCTTTCCTGGAAAGGTGCAATTCACCCCACACCCACGCTCCCTAGACCATGCCCTGGAGGAGGGCAAAGTGGAGAGTTTCTACTCCCCTTTTCTGAAATTAACCCCCTGCTGCTTAGAGCAACCGAGCCCACTGGTTTGCCTCTGTTCCCCTAGGGCCTCCTCCTCCTTCCCCACATTTGCAGGAGGAACAGTACAAGGGGCCTGGCTAGAAGCTGACCCGGCACTACTCCGACCTTGCACACTCAAGGAGTCAAGTGATGAACACTGGAAACCTGGTGGACATGAGAAGGGGCATTCACGATGTTCCAAGTTGTCCAGAAAGATTCCGTGGAATCAGGGACCGTGAGACCCAAATCACTTCAATTTTTCTCTTTGTCCCTTCTACTTATCCACTCTTTCTTTAAATGTGAAGTGGCCCCAGAGCAGAAAAACCCGGAGAAAGAAGGAAAAGCAAAGAGTCTGCATGATGATCTACCCTGTGGGAAAGTAATTTCGAAAAGGGTGTCTCAGAGGGTGACATTCCTTCCTTCTTTCACTTGCTTGCTGGTTCCCAACTTTGTTTCATGTTTCCAAGGCATTTGATACTCTTTTGCTAAATGTCAACACTGCTGGCGTGTTAAGATAAATTGTCAAGTGTACTGTTACACGCACAGCATGGAATTAGGATCCTAGCGTGAGGTTTCGGTTTTCAAGTCTTTTTCATAAAATTAGAGAAAGGAGTCTTAAACACCGCAAATCACCTCCAAGGGTATCAAAAGAAACCTGAAATGCACACACTCCCTGTTCACTAGGTACCAAGTGTATGAGTGTGTTACAGCAGCTGTTGATGGAAACCCCTCTCACTTGTTGTTGAGAATATCTGTGACGGTGTTGGATTAAATGTAAAAATGAAGTTCAGGTTACCATCCCATAAAAACATGCTTTGTGTTCAAATGGCCTACTTGCAGGTGCAGAAGTGGACTTCCTCACGCTCCTGCCTGGAACAAAGGTGGGGTAGGTGCGCTCTGGAGTCTGACTTTGGGGACCTGCTCTGGAGGTAGAAATGAAATGGCTAAAACATCTACAGCTAAAGCGTGTGTGGTACCCCTCCCCACCCACCCAGAACGTTTCACCAGCTCTCCTTCCAATCAGCAAATTCATTCATGTCTAGGAATCTCATATGAAAGGGAGAGAGAGAGAGATGTATTTAATGATTAACTCCTGAATTAACTACAAATGCCAATTTGTGTCCAAGTGATTGGTTTGGTCACTGGAGCACTAAGTTGTGCAAACGCAGTGAACACTGACCCTGTACACAGTTCAATGGGAGGCTCGTAAAGCACAGAATTACCTGTTTCAGCCCGCAGCCTCCAGGCGTCCCTTCACCTGTGCCCTGCATCGCAGGCCTCATGCCCTGAAAAATTGTGGTTGGCAGAAACTGGCTTAGTCTGCAGCTCAAAAGCCACATACGACCAAAATGAAAAGACGCTCTGAAATTAAATACAATTTGGAGGAAAAGGTGTAGGTAGCTGTAAAGTCAAATATATTTACTTATAACCCACTATGCTCCACAAAGGATTAAATGTGGCTGAATGACGGACCCTTGAGATCTGCTCTTGGCAGACCTCGGCGGAGGTCTTTCACACTTGACACTGGCTCTCTGGCAGTTCCGGGACTCTCCCGTCCCCTCCAGGACAGACGTGTTCCTCCACAGACCTTCCTCCCAGGCCTGATCATTTTCCTGTTGGGTTCCTGCAGACGTTTCCTCAGAGCATCACTTCTTCCTCTTTACAAAACTCCTTCGAAGGTGCAGTTAGGGATTTGGTCTCCATACTGGAGACCAGGTTCAAGGTTATTTTCAACAGCAGCTTCACCACTTTCTCCATCCTTCCCCAGGCCCACTCTCAGCTCTTCCCACACCATCTCACCATGTGCCTGGGAAGCTCTTGTCTTCCGTGGCTTCTGATGTTGAGTTCTCCCCAAGATCCCACAGTTTTCAAACGTGTAAGTTCCATTCCTCCTTCCAATGTACTTGTGTACTTTGGTGCATTTTACTGATGTTTAAACCATGTTGTTTTTCCATCTCTTCCATCTTTTACACCCAAGGGTGTTGTCTGATTCAGATCCTAAGATCTCAGAAGGCAGGGCTCGTGTTTGGTGCCCAAAACAGCAGAAAATCTGAACAATGCATGAGAACTGAAAGTTAATGGTGAAGGAAGTGAATTGAAAGCAAATCGGGAGGGAGGAAGTGGAGTCCCACGGGGCCTCTGTGTTGCTCTGGTTTCCTCCACGTGAACTCACTCACTGGGAGGTCACAGCAGATCAGACATCCATCCCAGCACCATCACACAGACAGCCCACGTTCTCACTGCGTGGTGCTCCCTCCTCAAGGGATGTCTGCCCACATGACCACACCTGATCCTTGCAATGAGAAATCCGGGGCCGGGGAAGCCCGTTCTCATGTGGCTGATGGGGAGAATGAGGCTCAGACAAGCGGCCTGACACAGCCAGGTAGTGACTGTGCAGATCTGAAAATGATCATTTCTCCAAACAGTCTCCTCTAAAACTCTGACTCAAATGGATAGCTCTTGCTATTACCATGAAAACTTTTAAAATCAGAAAAAAAGAACAGACATAAAACTTCAGTTTTCATTTTGCAGTGTTTCAATAAATGGAACTCCAAAGCCACACAACTGCCATGAAGACCTCTCGTTTAAGTAGATTCCACTCACTGAGTGTCTGAAGCTCCACTCGGGGTGGCGTTCCCACAACAATTGGTATGTTCTGGGTCAGTTGACGGTAAAACTAAGTGCGAACTGAGTGTGCTTTACAACCAACGCAAGAGTGCTGGGGATCTCACTGGTCTGCTCACACCCACCACATACCACCGTTTGTCTATTACACATCATCTTTGGTCTTGACGTTGGTTTAAAAGTGTATCCCTTCTAAGAAGAAAAATAGAGACAGAATCCCCTTATGCTAGTTTGAAAGGCATCAAAACTGCTGTCGCAGCCCCGTTTAAAACAGAGGCCCATTTCTGCCACGTGCTAAGGAGGTACATTTGTACACTCCAAGTGTGAACACTTAGGACACTGAGCAGGATGGGAGGGGAGGGGCTATCAGCTGGCACTCAATCTGAATTCACCAAAAGGTGTCCGAAATAAAAATCTGCACATTTTTCCTTACACATTCAGGATCCTGGTATTTCTGAATGACAGGCAAAGAGACCCTGCCACTCTGGGCAAGTCTGGTATGAAATCAAGACTGAGAGGTAAGAGATCAAGCCCACAGGAGGGTCCTCTCTCCCCTGCTCTTTGGAGCCCAGGAAGGATACCTGAAAAGGAGCTCCATTACCTTATTTCATATTCTCAACAGACATCCTTCTGCACCTCTCCTGTTTCAGAGGCATAAAGATAAAAAAATGCCTACATTTTAATTTCCCAGAACTGACTCTCCCTGGATTGTGAGATGAGTCTACATAACAGACTTAATGCAGGAAGGGCAGAAACATACACTGGAGCCCAATGGCTACACTTTAGGGGCCTATTTTAGCTGCTTCAGGATTCTTAAAATTTGACACAGATACAGAGATTTTGATTAGTCAGAGCCCCAGATTCTGCCTGTGTATCTGTTGTTTAATTAAAGATATTAATTGAGCTAATAAAAAAGGATTCATGGCGAAGTGTTATCTGCATCTGTTCTTCATTTCACTCGGGTCCCAGAAAACAGAACACCCCTTGTTACTCTAGTCCTCACTCCACTTCGGGAAGTGGAGAAACAGTCCCTTCAGGAGGCAATCTCAAGTGAGAGGACCCCTCCGTCAGGCCCAAAGGTGGTTTTGACAGTCACTCAGCACAGTTATACACAATAAAATCAGAAATTAGGAGTAACTCTTTCTCCCCCGTGGTCTCAAAGCTCCTCTTTCCTTTCTTGGCTCATTACAAAGAGGCTCAACAGAACTCATTTCCAGGTCTCGAACACAGGGAATGCGATGACCACAGATGCATTCACAAATAACTAACCTTTCGGTGGTCCTAGGAACTGTGACAAAGCATTTTTGCTTATGTAAGATTCCTCATTCAAAGTTGGGAGCAACGTATCAGCAAAGTGCCAGGATTCATCGGGACCTCCTCAAAGCCTCATTCTATAGGACTGGCCTTGATGAAGATGTGTACTCAAATGAAATGCAATAGGCAGTTACGTCTGGCAACCAACAAATGGCAAATACAATTAAAGAGTGTAAATCTAAACTTTGATATGTATTTTGAATAACCAAATAAATATTAAGCTTTTCCTATGTGGAGAGGCTTTTCCCCCCCCTCTTTCTAGAACAAAATGAAACCTTCCACATGTTCTTCCATTGAGAAAGCCAAAGTTGCATTTCACAGACAAGGTGAAGGGGCTCTTGGAGCTGTAGCACCAGAAGAAGGAAAATGCAGTTGATGGCTTCTTTTTGAATCATCAGGCTCTACAATCTATCATTTGGTTTCTCACTAGTAGCTTTTTAAATTCCCAAACAGTCTTAGTATTCCTGTTGTTAATATTACTATTAAAAGAAGTTCCTAAGGAGGAAAAAGAGGATGAAAATCAAGCAGTTAATAAAATGTCTTCAAAACTCTTTTTCTCAGAAAACAAAGCAGCAGGTTCATCGTACAAACCAGTCTGAGTCACATCTTCTCACGGAAATACTAGGTTCCTTTAATCCCTACACCATCTACACATTTTCATCTTTCACCTTAAAAAAAAAAAAAAAAGAGACTAACTTAGGAATTTCATTAGCTTAGAATTGTGGTTGGTCTTTTGTGAAGTGCTGCTGGCTTTTGGCCAAAAGTACATAAATTTCAACTGAACCCAGGTGGTCACAAAACTGCCAAAGTATGAAAAGCATCATGGGCTGTCACGTGACTTGGGGCATCTTCTAAAATAGCAACCTGTTCCCTTAGTTGGGCCCCTCGCCCCGGAGATGCTCCTCCTCTTAAAAACACCTGCTCAGTTGACTTCCTTTTAGTCTTGCTTCCACAGGAAGCGGATACTTGGCAAACGTGCAAGCCGAGGCTGATCAGCTGTGGAAGTTCTGCACGGCGGTCTGCTTTTGCGAGAGCCGGAGGAGCTCCTCGCGGATCGCTTTGATGAGAGAGGCTGAGGAGTGGCTGGGCTGGAGGTCTTCCGTGGAACTGGTGGGGTAGGTCAATCCAGCACCCGGCAGCCCCCTGTGAGGGAGGTTCCCGGGAGGAGCTGAGGGCTCCCGGCCTGAAGTCCTTGGCACCTGGAACAGCGGTGATGAATACTCCTGATGTCCGAGCACGTGTGTCTGAAAAACCACGGCAAACACAGGAAAACAGGAGGGAAGATCAGAGGCAAACTGGCATCTAATGCTCGCCATCCACCTCCCAACCAACAACTCAGCCTCCCACCACCAGAATGCAAAGATGTAACTGCAGAGAAATTGTGCAAGGGAAAGTAGTCCAATAAAGAAGCCCCTGAACTTAATTTAACAAGGGCCTATACACACTTCATTAAAGACAGAAAGCATGAACGTGCAGTTGGCCCCACTGGCTAATCCCTGTGGTGCCATGTGTGCAAGGAGAGTGGGCCACTGGGGAACCAGGAAGGGCCCCGCAGAGCTGGACAGGGAGGGAGGCTGGAGCATCCCAGAGAGGGCAAGGTCTGATGAGGATGTCTGCTCAGAAGGATAAGCAGAAACTGGCAGACGGACTGACGGGAAGAGCAACTGCCTTTGCTCTGAGTCTGGAACCCAAGGAAGGGGTGACGAGAACACATATAGGGCCCATGGAATGGCAACAAAATCACAAAGTCATCTTCCATCTCATCTGTCTGTCTGTGTGTCTGTGTGTCAGTGCTCTGCACAGCTTTGTTTTTTTTTAAGCTATCTGCACAAAAGCATACATGAGCTTTGCTGACATTGGCAAAATATGGATTAACTGGGCATTCCTTTGATAAGAATTATATTTTTCAATGATTTTTTTTTTTCATATTTTTTCAGTGAAAAAAATCTCTTTATACACACATGTACATACTACATCTGTGATTTCACTTGTGGTAAGAGCAACTTGATAGCCTGGTAAACAGGACATTTGAGCCCTGGAATAACTTCCACATCTCACTTCTGCAAATTGTGACCAAGAGGCCCTCAAAAAGTGCACATTGGATTTGATGCTGCTGCTGCTGCTGCTAAGTCACTTCAGTCGTGTCCGACTCTGTGTGACCCCATAGACGGCAGCCCACCAGGCTCGGGAAGATCCCCTGGAGAAGGAAATGGCACCCCACTCCAGTGTTCTTGCCTGGAGAATCCCATGGACAGAGGAGCCTGGTAGGCTACAGTTCACAGGGTCACAAAAGAGTCAGACATGGACTAAAGTGACTCAACACGCATACATGGTGGTCATAATGGAAATGACATTAACAAACCCACAATAAAACTCAAATGCTGAACAAGGAGGTACATAAGATCAGGAATATTTATATAGTGATCACACCAAAGATCAAGTCCAGCTTTTATAGTTTCAAACTCATGGCTTAAAAGTCAAAATTACAGGTAGTGCCTGGAGCTGGGGGAGAGAATGGGGAATTCGTGTTTCATGGGTATGGATTTCAGTTTTATAAGATGAAAAGAGCTATGGGGACGAATGATGTGAAGGCTGCATCATAGTGTGAATGTATCTAAAACCACTTAAGCATGGTTCAAATGGTAAATTTTACATTCTATGTATTTTACCATAATTGAAAAAAAAATGGGGGGAAAAAGTAACTGTTACTTAGGTCTCTATGCAGATTTTCCATAATGAATACTGCTTTTGTTATTTTTAAGTTATTTTAGAAACCTCATTACTTCAAGCCTGAAATCTACCTGGAGAAAAATAGTATACGTTTCCAGATTTCAATGCCAATAGTCTTCCAGTCTGGTCAGAGGGAATTTACCATCTACAGGCTGTAAGAATGACTTCCCAGGTGGCGCTAGTGGTAAAGAACCTGCCTGCTAATGCAGCAGAAAAAAGAAAGCTGGGTTTGATCCCTGGGTCGGGAAGATCCCCTGGAGGAGGGTGTGGTCACCCACTCCAGTATTCTTGATTGGAGAATCCCATGAACAGTGGAGCCTGGCGGGCTATAGTCCATAGGGTCACAAAGAGTCAGACACAACTGAAGCAATTTAGCATGCATGCACGACTGTGTGAAAAGAAAAATACACTCAAGGAGAAAAAAAGTGACGGAGGTTAAAACTTCATGCAGGTTTTAAATCGAGATCTCCCACGCAGAAGCAGCAGCAGCTATACCATTTACCATTTGAACCATGCTTAAGTGGTCTTAAATACATTCACACTATTATGCAGCCTTCACAGCATTCGTCCCCATAGCTCTTTTCATCTTTTAAAACTGAAATCCATATCCATCGTGTCTGAATTCTCAACGATGATCCCAACACGAGATACTCACAGCCTCTCTCCGGCCAGCTTCGTCCTCCCCGTAGGCAGGCCAGCCTGGCCCCCCATACTGGCCGCCTCTGCTCGGTGGGATTTCCACTGGCTGAGCTCCGATTCTGCTGGCAATTCCCACCTGCGTCAGGTGCTGGATCTGAGAGCCTGGAGGAACACAGGGAGGGGGCCCAGTGAACATCAGCAGGGGGGTGGAAGGCTGCTCAAGTGAGATACTTTGGTTCTGACCTTGGCACGCCCCTGGGGACACGAGCATTGTTCAAATGTGGCACCAATTCTATCCCCAGAAAAGACACTTCCTAAGAAAACCAGACCTGAGCTTCTGGGCTTGTGGGCTTTTACTTTCTCTCAATACAGTGGCTATTAGTGATGTTCCTATTTTCCTGGTCAGACATCAAAGGACGGGGAATCAAGGGGATAATGGAGGGCCCTTCCATTCATTTCTGTAGAGGCTACAGATAATGGGGACCTTATTCATTCAGAAAAAAGGAATGAAAAGTTTTGGAGCCATACAGAGGAGCCTGGTAGGCTACAGTTCACAGGGTCACAAAAGAGTCAGACATGGACTAAAGTGACTCAACACGCATACATGGTGGTCATAATGGAAATGACATTAACAAACCCACAATAAAACTCAAATGCTGAACAAGGAGGTACATAAGATCAGGAATATTTATATAGTGATCACACCAAAGATCAAGTCCAGCTTTTATAGTTTCAAACTCATGGCTTAAAAGTCAAAATTACAGGTAGTGCCTGGAGCTGGGGGAGAGAATGGGGAATTCGTGTTTCATGGGTATGGATTTCAGTTTTATAAGATGAAAAGAGCTATGGGGACGAATGATGTGAAGGCTGCATCATAGTGTGAATGTATCTAAAACCACTTAAGCATGGTTCAAATGGTAAATTTTACATTCTATGTATTTTACCATAATTGAAAAAAAAATGGGGGGAAAAAGTAACTGTTACTTAGGTCTCTATGCAGATTTTCCATAATGAATACTGCTTTTGTTATTTTTAAGTTATTTTAGAAACCTCATTACTTCAAGCCTGAAATCTACCTGGAGAAAAATAGTATACGTTTCCAGATTTCAATGCCAATAGTCTTCCAGTCTGGTCAGAGGGAATTTACCATCTACAGGCTGTAAGAATGACTTCCCAGGTGGCGCTAGTGGTAAAGAACCTGCCTGCTAATGCAGCAGAAAAAAGAAAGCTGGGTTTGATCCCTGGGTCGGGAAGATCCCCTGGAGGAGGGTGTGGTCACCCACTCCAGTATTCTTGATTGGAGAATCCCATGAACAGTGGAGCCTGGCGGGCTATAGTCCATAGGGTCACTAAGAGTCAGACACAACTGAAGCAATTTAGCATGCATGCACGACTGTGTGAAAAGAAAAATACACTCAAGGAGAAAAAAAGTGACGGAGGTTAAAACTTCATGCAGGTTTTAAATCGAGATCTCCCACGCAGAAGCAGCAGCAGCTATACCATTTACCATTTGAACCATGCTTAAGTGGTCTTAAATACATTCACACTATTATGCAGCCTTCACAGCATTCGTCCCCATAGCTCTTTTCATCTTTTAAAACTGAAATCCATATCCATCGTGTCTGAATTCTCAACGATGATCCCAACACGAGATACTCACAGCCTCTCTCCGGCCAGCTTCGTCCTCCCCGTAGGCAGGCCAGCCTGGCCCCCCATACTGGCCGCCTCTGCTCGGTGGGATTTCCACTGGCTGAGCTCCGATTCTGCTGGCAATTCCCACCTGCGTCAGGTGCTGGATCTGAGAGCCTGGAGGAACACAGGGAGGGGGCCCAGTGAACATCAGCAGGGGGGTGGAAGGCTGCTCAAGTGAGATACTTTGGTTCTGACCTTGGCACGCCCCTGGGGACACGAGCATTGTTCAAATGTGGCACCAATTCTATCCCCAGAAAAGACACTTCCTAAGAAAACCAGACCTGAGCTTCTGGGCTTGTGGGCTTTTACTTTCTCTCAATACAGTGGCTATTAGTGATGTTCCTATTTTCCTGGTCAGACATCAAAGGACGGGGAATCAAGGGGATAATGGAGGGCCCTTCCATTCATTTCTGTAGAGGCTACAGATAATGGGGACCTTATTCATTCAGAAAAAAGGAATGAAAAGTTTTGGAGCCATAAAGAAACTGAAACCTGGTTCTTGCTTGCTTATGACTCACAAGGAAATAAAAATGCAATATGCCTTTAAAAAAAAAAAACAGGCAGAGTGTGTATTTGAGTTCAAAATGTTAAAGTACATTTTTGTTATACTCACATTGTTTTCATAATTTAGTCATATCATAATTAAAATTTTAAAACTATCCATGACAAACGGGCACGTGCCAAGAGCATGTGCCAGCAACCGAGCAGCAAGGGCATTTGTCACCTGCCTCTGCCGAGACCAACCCTGTGCTGCTGCAGCTGCTGACCTTCAACAGCCCAAGGGAGTTCAGGGTGGAGTGAGGCACTCTGTGCTCCAGGGAATCTGGTGAAGCAAGTCTTTAGATAGCTAGGTATTTTCAGGAACTGATCTCATGATCCCAATCTTTACATCTCCTCATATCTAGAAAAGCACTAACTCCCTTCATGATGACATCAGCTCCTGGGGACTAGCAGAAAACCTCTTGTAAAGTAAGTGCCTGGTTGCACTGAACTCCCCTTTCACCAAAATCATATATTGACCTTCGCCACTGCCTCTTTGGACAGTCTCTCAGAGCTATCTGGGGTGCTGTCTCCCAGACTATAAGCCTCATTTTGCCCCAGATAAAACTCACCTCTCAAGTTGTGCCTCTTTTTCAGTCGACAAAGCTACCCACCCAACCTCTTCATCGAGGTATACTGAAGCAAAGACAGATGATCTCTAGCGTTCATTCTACACTTAGGCACGCCATAGCCTTGTGTGGCTGTGAAAGCTAGCCTTTAAATAACATATTTTTCTCTCCCATCAACTTTGGCATATGGAAATAACCCTATTCAACAGATCGAGGGAGAAAAAAACAGATCTTTAAATGCTGGGAAATAAAACACTGATTTCCAAATGCACCTAGGATTATCTCATTCATCTGGGATGCTCAGGCTAGTCCCACAAAGGTGCAGGGTTTTCCAGAGGTAAGACCTCTCCATCTTCAAGGCTGTTCCTACTCTAGTTACCTAATTAACAGCCTCTGTTAATCAAATACTTTTTAAAAAATGTACTCTACAGGAGTACTTGTCCTGAAGCATTTGTTACTGAAGATTCCTAACACTGTTAAAATTATTAGAACTATCAGACAATGGACATTGCCCAAGAGACATTGTTTGAGCAAATCTTGCAAAGGACGAAAATGCAGCACAGTGTTCGTCATCACTTCTGAAGGCTCAGACAACCGCACAGGGAGAAAAGCATACCTTTGTGTTAGACTTGCAACAGCAGTTGAAATCATAGTTGAGACATGATTCTGTATTTTGCTTTGTTCACTTAACAAGACAGCACAGGCTCCCTCATGATTCAAGTCGCCCATCACCCCCCAGCAGGCAGGGGTTTGCATTCCAGCTCAACCACTGACAAGCCTGTGACCTTGGACACCCAGTAATCACTCCAGCTGAGACTCAATGCCTCACTTTTCAAATGGAGATTAAAAAAAAAAAAAAATCTATCTCACAGTGCTATTTCAAGAATTAAAAGAGATAAAATAGGTCAAGTACCAAATGCATAGGAGGCAATCAGGAAATCTTAAACTCTCTTTTTCTGGCTCTGAGCTCTTCATTTTAGATGGCTGTACAAGTTTACTCGCTGATGCCCGTATAACTCGGTATTGAGGGAGCTCACAGTTGTTTGCTATTCTGAATAATGCTTCAGTAAACATCCTTGCACATGTAGTTTTTCTCCAACATTTTGGATCTCTTCAGGGGACAGGGAAGAGCCCATATTCCCAAATTACCAAATCAAAGGCTCATAAAGTTATATTGCCAAGCTGCTTTCCAAAAATTTAATGATTTACACCATCACCAGAAATGAGTAGTAATAATAATAATGGCAAGTAATATGTATTATAATTTATGATATTCCAGGCACTATTTTAAGCACTTTATATCTGTTATCTTTTAAGACTGTTCTTCTAATGATGATTTGAAAGAGCAGGTAGAAAAAACTTAGAACAGTTTCACGTTGTCACCAGCTTCCCCTGACCCTCCACTGCCGACTCTGCCCATGAGTGACTGCAGAGAAGGGACAGGCATAGAGGCATGCGGAAATGACAAGGACATTTTAGAAAAAAGAAGATAAAGGTAGAAGGGGAAAAAGGGAGGTAAGGCTCGAGGACAAAACCGTGGTTGTACCCTCCCAGAAGTGACCAAATAAAACACAAATCTCCTTGTAGTCACTGTGGATCAACTTTAGAAACGCTTGTTTTCATGCCATCGTAAGCACTCAGAAATAGGTGTTTCTGTTCACTGTAAGTTTTCAGAAACGTTTTCCCTGGAAGACAAGTGCTGGGAATTTCACATAAAAGGACTGTTTTCGAGACTCTGACTCAGGAACAAATCGGAGGCCCCAGGTCTTGGGATCTCAGTCACCCACTCTGTCCTTTCCCACCTCCCAGCCATGCATCTCCAACAGGATCCAAGGGAACACAGCTCTTACCGCCAGAAGAGGCCAGGGCTGGGATGCTGACACCCTGAAGTCTAAAATGTTCTCTGCAGAATTTAGCCAGAAAGAAATGCCCACGTGTACCTGTAGTGCCCCCAACAGGCCGAGGCCGGGCCACTGACGGCCCCTCCTCAGAGTAGATCCCTCGGGCAGCAAATGAGGTGGCTTCAGACGATGCTTGGGGCTGTGGGAGCTCGGGAGGCACCAGCTCCGAAGACTGCAGCAAGCCAGGTCCGAAACCGGGTCTGAAGGTGAAGCACACCCGAAAATTAGGACCACACCTGCCTGGTTCTGGTATTTTATTAGGTCCACCCTCAGCCCTGAAGCAATATAAGACTTCTGTGTCCCTTGGCTTATGAGCCATCTCCTCTCCCAGAACACGGGCTCCCTGAGGACAGGGACTCTATTCGCTCCCTGACAAATCTCCTGTGCTACAAACTGTGTCTATACCATCCAGTACACATGCTGGAACACAGCTGACGCTTGACTAACCTGCCGGATGACTGGAGGAAAAATGCTTTAGTTTACAGACCCCAAAAGGGTGCATCTCAAGCTCCAGGGCCCATTCCTCTCCAGCAGTCGACTAAAGGAGTGGATCTCAACCCTGGCTGTATATTAGGGTTACCTGGGGAACCCACACCACGCCCCAGACCTCCCCAAAATAGAATCTTTAGACATGGGACCCACACCATGGCAGTTTTTAAAGCCCCACTGATGTCCCTGAGTTTCATCAAGGCTGAAAACTAGTGTTCTAAAGCAGTGGTTCTCAAACTATTTAGTCTCAGGACGTACTTGCATTCATGAAAATAAGGACTCACAAGTGAAAGTGAAAGTCGCTCAGTCGTGTCTGACTCTTTGGACTGCATGGGCTATTCTATGGAATTCTCCAGGCCAGAATACTGGAGTGGGTAGCCTTTCCCTTCTCCAGGGGATCTTCCCAACCCAGGGATCAAACCCAGGTCTCCCGAATTGCAGGCGGATCCTGTATCAGCTGAGCCACAAGGGAAGCGCAAGAATACTGGAGTGGGTAGGCTATCCCTTCTCCAGTGGATCGTCCTGATCCAGTAATTGAACCAGGGTCTCCTGCATTGCAGGCGGATTCTTTACCAACTGAGCTAAGAGGGAAGGATTCACAAGAGCTTTTGTTTATTTGGCTTCCCTGGTGGCTCAGATGGTAAAGAATCCGCCTGCAATGCAGGAGACTGGGTTCAGTCCCTGGCTCCAGAAGATCCCCTGGAGGAGGGTATGGCAACCCATTCCAGTATTCTTGCCTGGAGAATTCCATGGACAGAGGAACTTGGCAGGCTACAGTCCACAGGGTCACAAAGAGTCAGACACAACTGAGTAACTAATGCTTTCAAGAGTTCTTGTTTATGTGGAGCATATCTATAGATAAATATCATGTTCAAAATTAAAACAGAGCAAATGAAAAATTCATTTAAAAATAACAATATTAAACCTATTACATATCAACATTTTTTCACAGAATTAACTAATACTAGAGTGGGTAGCCATTCCCTTCTCCATGGAATCTTCCCGACACAGGGATCAAATCTGGGTCTCTTGCATTGCAGGTGGATTCTTTACCATCTGAGGCACCAGAGAAGCTCATATTTTCCTACATGCACCCCCCCCAAATTTAATGAGAAGTGTTCTACATTTTTAAAATTTTTTCCTTAATAGAAGATATCTAGCTTCTCCTACACTTTGTATTCAATCAGTTTCCATCAGTTATTTTACGAAGAAAAGCATAACTATGTAGTTGGAAAAAGGAGGAAGATTTTAATAGCCTACCAAATAAAATTCAAATAGTATTTCTGTTAAATATTCTTCTCTGAAACCACACCAAAACTCAACAATAGTTCCTATGAAGGTTAGTGGCAATATTGACTCTGAAACTATCAATGAACTTTTCATCTTCTGATATGTTAAAACTACTGGTCTTCCTTGCACTTTGAATAGACTCATGCATGATCGGATGACATTGCTCATTTGGAAAATAATGGTTCACTGAATTATGCAGACTTTCTTGATATTGACACATTTTATTTTACAGTAACTCAAAATCACATTCATTAATATCACCATCGAGCTCATCAGAAAAGGCTTTAAGTACTAGGAAACTGTCCATTTCACCGTGGCAGACAAGTTTGTAAAATTTTAATTTCCAATTGAAAACTCTATTTGATCACTGGCAATAACTGCTGTCAGTTGTTTTCCTGCCCACTGCTCATTTTCAAAGCCAAACACTCAAGTCCACAGGCTGTTTGTTCAAGCAAAAACACGGCAACAGTTAGATCAGTTCTCAACTCCAAGGCCATAATCAGCAGAAGTGCTTTATATGTGTCTCTTCTCCTGTCATCCAGACCGTCAAGAGACTCCAGGGTCTAGGTTTAATAAAATTAATTTGGGGGCTTCCCTGGTGGTCCAGTGGTTAAGAATCCGCCTGCCCATGCAGGGGACACAGGTTTGATCCCTGGTCTGGGAAGATCCCACATGCCATGAAGCAACTAAGCCCGTGCACCACCATTACTGAGCCCTTGACTCTAGAGCCCACAGGCCACAGCTACGGACGCTCGCACACTCCAGAGCCCGTGCTCCGCAGCAAGAGAAGCGGCTGCCATGAGCAGCCTCCACACCGCAACGGAGAGCAGCCCTGCTCTCCACAACCAAAGAAAGCCTGCACAGCCAAAGACAAATAAACCTTTAACATGTATTTTTACTACTTCAATGATATACTAACATAAAACTGGCATTTTAAAAAATGCTGTAAAAAATAAAAACAAAAAAATCTGTGATTGCCCAGCAGTGAAGAAGACTGGAATGAGTCCTTGAACAGCTAGGTGTCACTGTCTGGATTCAAGCCAAGGCGCCACGGCTTCACCCACCACTGCTTTCATCCCTCAGTACAAAGGTCAAAGCAACGAGAAAAGTCAGATGACATCTTTATATTATTATAAAAATAGCTTTGACCTCACAGACCTCCCTCAAGGGGCCTCAAGGGCCCTCTAGGGATCTGAGACTCTCACCCTGAGAACCACTCTTTTAAAGATACTCAAAAATAAAAAAAAGAATGATGGTTTAGTTATAATTCCTTGCAAATGACAGTTAACCAGTAATTAATAGATTAAAACTTGGACTGCACAGAGATCAAACCAGTCCATCCTAAAGGAAATCAGTCCTGAATATCCCTTGGAAGGACTGATGCTGAAGCTGAAGCTCCAATACTTTGGCCACCTGATGCGAAGAACTGACTCACTGGAAAAGACCCTGATGCTGGGAAAGACTGAAGGCAGGAGGAGAAGGGGATGACAGAGGATGAGATGGTTGGATGGCATCACCGACTCGATGCACATGAGTTTGAGCAAGCTCCAGGAGTTGGTGATGGACAGGGAAGCCTGGCATGCTGCAGTCCATGCGGTCACAAAGAGTCGGACATGACTGAGCAACTGAACTGACTAATAGATTAAATCAGTTTGATTAGAAAGTACACCAACTTGCTCTGATTCTACACTGTCATTTCTGGAGTACAGTCCATAAACTGAAACCCAGACAACCTGTATTACTCTCTTTAAATAACTGCTGCTATTTCTGACTGACCTCACAAAGAGGTGTCTGACCTTACAGATCTAAGAGCTTAGCCAGTACACACTCCTCCTTCCAGCCCTGAAAACTAGAGCTCAGCTAAATTAATTATAATCTCTGGACCATTAACCTAGGAACAAGAGCTTGCCTTTTTATTAATGATTTCTGCTTTATCCAGTCAATTAGCACCCTCCTGCCTATATCTCCACCCCTTTCATCCTAAACTGTATACTCAGAGAGTTCTGTGTGATTCAAATACTCTAATTTACCTTGGGTGACCGTAAAATTTAGCATCCAAACCAGAACACTTTTGAGAGTGGAATTTACAATTACGCTGAACAACAGGAATAAATTAGGATTGAACCAGGCAAAACCAGATCATGTGGTCCCCCTAGCATTTAGCTTTTGCCCTGGATCATCTAATCTCCACCTGTTCCCTTTACTTTGTTGCTTTTGGACCACAAAGCAGTGCCTGGAGAAGGGGAGAAGGGCTAGGGAAAAATAAAACAAAATCTTCTGAAAATGAGGGCAAATAAAGAGAAAGTAAGGAGAAAGCAGATAACATTCCTACTTCTGTGTGACTAGAGGGATAGCTGAATCATTCAAGGGATAGTTGAATGTGATTTCTGAGACTAAGTCTTTATTACAATTCCTTCATTGTAATAAATCAATTGTCTATTCACATGTGGGTCTGATTATGAATGATCTTTTCTGTTCTGTTGGTCTACTTGTCTTGCTTTACAGCAACACCACACTCCTCGTTCCTTGACAGTAATTTGCAACATTTAGAATATAGTCCTAACATCTTATTCTTTCTTAAAGTGTCTTGGCTACTCTTGGCCCCTTGCATATCCACACATATTTTAGAGTGAGTTCGTCAATTTCTGCATATTAAAAAATGCAACAGAGACAGCACAAGAGACACAGATATAAAGAACAGACTTTTGGACTCTGGTGGGGAAGGCGAGGGTGGGATGATTTGAGAGAATAGCATTGAAACATGTATATTACCATATGTGAAACAGATGACCAGTCCAAGTTCAATGCTTCAAACAGGGCTCTCAAAGCTGGTGCACTGGGACAGCCCAGAGGGATGGGCTGGGGGAGGGGGTTTCAGGACAGGGGAACACATGTGCACCTGTGGCTGATTCATGTCAGTGTATGGCCAGAACCACCACAATATGGTAAAGTAATTACCCTCCAATTATAATAAATGAATTAATTTTTAAAAATAAATAAAAAATGCAACAAACTATTGGGATTTTGAATGGGACCTCAATGAATCTGTAGACCATTTGGGGAGATCTGACATTTTAAAAATATTGAGTTGCACAATCCATGAATATCTTTCTTTAGAAGGCTTGAATATCTTCAGTTAGATTTACCCTGAGGTATTTTGTATTTTTGAATGCTATTTACATAGTACCTTTAAATTTTTTTTATTTTCTGTCATTGCTCATGCACAGAAGAGATTTTTGTATACTGGTCTTATAATGTATACTGATCTTGTTCATCTTGGTATCCAACTACTTTGTAATTTAATTATTAAGATCTTGCCATTTAGCCATCTTGCTAAAGTTCCTTAATTCTAACAATTCATGTGTTGACATTTTAGGATTTTTCTACTGCAAAAGTATATCATCTGTTAATAATAACAGTATTAATTCTCTATTTGAATTCCTTAATCTTTCTGTTACTTTTTCTTGCATTATTATACTGGCTAGGATGGCCAGGGCAATGCTGAATAGAAGTAATACAAGCAGGCAACTTTGTCTTGCTTTTGCTCTCAAAGGGGAAGTTTTTAACATTTCATTAACCAGTATTTGCCAAGATACTTTTATCAGATTCCTATCTGTCTGCTTCTATCCTGTGTTCACAAAGATTTTTACTATGAATGGATGTTGAACTTTATCAAATGTTATATCTATTGAAATGAGAAGATTTTCCTCCTTTATTCACTTCAAAGTGGTGAATTACAATGATTTTTTAAAATATTACATTACTCTTGTACTGCTGGAAAAAAATCCAATTTGATTATGATGTGATAGCCTACTGTATTATATTGCTGGATACACTTGCTAATATACAGTTTCAAATTTTTGGCATCTATGTTCACGAATGAAACTGGCCCTTCATGTTTCCTATCTTGCAATGTCCTTGTCCTTTCTGTTTTTGGTTTTCAAGGTTATGCTGGTCTCACAAAATGAGTTAGGGAGTGTTTTCTTTTTTTCTGTTCTTTAGGAGAGTTTGTATGCTACTGGTATCTTTTCTTCCTTCACTGCTTGGTAGAATTTACTGTTGAAGCCACCGGGCCCTGAAGTTTTCTTTGTAGAAAGAATTTTAATAATGATTTTAATCTCTTTAATAGTTATAGGACTATTCAGGTCTTCTCTTTCTAGGAGTTTTTCAAAGAACTAACTTTCAGCTTTGCTGATCTTCTGTAGTATGGCATTTGCTTTTTACTTCATTGATTCTATTCTTATTTTTATTATTTCCTTCCTCTACTTCCCTAGGTTTTAAGACTTTTTTTTCATGTGGACCATTTTAAAAGTCTTTACTGCACTTGCTACACTATTGCTTCTGTTGTTTGTGACCTGGTTTTTTGGCCATGAGGCACAGGGGCTCTTTGCTCCCTTACCAGGGAATGAATCTGCACCCCCTGCATTGGAAGGCGAAGCCTTAACCACTGGACCACCAGGGAAGTCCCCCCAAAACTTCTGATACAGTACATTTTCAGGACTCCAAATCTCAAGAGTCTTGTCAAAAGTTTTGCTCAGCTTCTCAGCCACCTTATCTGGAATCAGCAGTATCCGTGGGAGAAAGTGGACCCAAAAGCGGGGCCCACTTCTCTGGATTTGCTAGATCTTGGCTCCATTCTGTTTCACTGCCCTGATGGCTACCTGGTGTTTTGTTTTTGTTCTTAAATCTTGTCCAGCTTTTCCAGTTATCATGAGCAAATTATCTCGTCTGTCATTACTAGAAGCAGGACTTAAATTCTAACCTTTTTTCCCTCCTCTTCTGGTTATATCAAGATAACACACAACTCAGAGTTTCATTTCTGTTCATATTAGCTAAAAGAAACAAAGCTTCAAAATTTAAGAAAGAGCCTACGTGAAAAAATCCTGATACATTTTCTCCTAAAAACCTTACCTTGGTAATGGGCCTGATGGGGGAGTCATTCCATAGTCTTCATATCTCTGGAAGAAATTCAAAAGAAGATGAAGATGAACATTCAATCCTTATTATGAAGTGACAACAGCAAACTTACAAATTTAGATTTGCAGGATCAGCTTCCAAGAGATTTATTTTCTCATAAAAAGTTAGCATGCTTTCATGGCATTCCGCCACCATGTAATGCTAGAAGCTTCAGTTTGGGGAACTGGGCTAATATGCAACTAGCTTCCAGATCTTTCTTTCTTTTGTAAAAATATTAACAAGAGACAAGGTTCCTGCACCTGCCCTTCCCTGCAGGCTTATCCTCCACAAACCTGTATCTTCTGCTAATCAGATGGGCCTTCATTGCCATATTTAGTGTAAATGACTCTATCAACATGGACCACAAAGGTCACCAGATCTAGTGGGTGCCTATTAGCAATTCAAATACACTCAAGAAGCTAAACAATACAAAAGTTGTTCCATGTTGTACAATGCTATAAAAAGAGAAAGACTATAACAACTGTAATTTGAGAGAGATCCTAAAAGATGAAGTAAACACATTCCTAATGTTATGACTAATACCAAGGACGTCCAGCCATACTCCCTGCCCTTAAATTCCATGTATGTCCATGTATCCTTCAATCCACTCTTCTTATTTGAACTAATCTGCACTAACCAAGTGCTCTTTGACTAAAGCAAGATGGCACCAGATTTAAAGAAATCTAGACTTATGTTGCATTCCTCATGAAATCAATATATCCTAACCCTAGCACAGTTGGGACTCGGGCTTTTAACACTTCTTTTCGACAACTATGAATCATGATTTTGGAGTCAGATATTTTAGTAGGATAGTAACTCTGGACAGCATCATACCCAACTCCACTCAGTTTAAATTAACTGGCTTCAGGACTGGAGTTCCATATTAAGTTACTACATCAGCCTTGCTTCTGGACTTGCTCTCATATGAGATTTTTTTTTTAAGCTGCCATTTACTGAATTATCGTTTTGCTATGCACTATATGAACACTGATTCAGGTCCACAGTAGTGTTAAAAAGTGTTCACTACCTACTGTTTACAGATGAAACCAAAACACCAAGAAATTAAACAGTGTCCTCCTAATCTATCTTTCTGACTCTAAAGACTATGCTTTTAATCACTGGGCTGCACCACCCATGATTTCTAAAACCAGACTTTCCCTCTTAAATAAATCTCTACTGGTGGGAGGCAGGGGGGCAGATAGGGAGTAGCAGCTTTGGCGGCAGACACACTGAGCAAATCACTCTTATTTCCCTTGGTCTATTTCCTTAGGCCAAGAAGGACAAAACAATCTCTGCACCTCACAGAGTCCCAAAGGGATTACTAGACTTGAAACTGTACTCAAATTACTTCACCTCTGACCCTCACTGCTTTCCTTCCCTTGGCAAAGGGAGAGAAATTTAGAATCCCTCAGAGTTCCACAACTAAGGTAAAATAAGCCAAAGTGGATTATGGAAGAAGAGAGGAACAGGATGAAAAGGAGAGTCAATTTATTTTCCAAATAATTAAACAGAAAGCTGAGGCTGGATCAAGATTATTCTTTACAGAATAAAATGGCCCCTGTGCTTTCAGCACAGTTTTGCTTTTTAAAAAAATATATTCATATTCAATTCTTATGAACATATTCATATTCAATTTAAAAATAATATTTTTAAAAAAGGTCAAGACTTTACAGTTGATCTATCAGGATTTCACAAGGTCTAATAAGTGAAAAACTAAAAAGAAAAACAATGCAAAGTAGCTGACCACTCTTTACCTGATCTATTACTGCAGTGCTAGGCATTTCTACTCTACTGTGGTCAGAAATGGAGAAGGCAATGGCACCCCACTCCAGTACTCTTGCCTGGAAAATCCCATGGACAGGGGAGCCTGGTGGGCTGCAGTCCATGGGGTTGCTAAGAGTCGGAAACGACTGAGCAACTTCACTTTCACTTTTCACTTTCATGCATTGGAGAAGGAAATGGCAACCCACTCCAGTATTCTTGCCTGGAGAATCCCAGGGACGGGGGAGCCTAGTGGGCTGCCGTCTATGGGGTCGCACAGAGTCGGACACGACTGAAGCGACTTAGCAGCAGTAGCAGTGGTCAGAAATAGGGTATTATTTTTCTAGAGAATACATGCCCCCAATGATGGCAGGCATTTCCTTTACATGGGTCACACTTGTTAAAAAAAAAAAGTCTGGAGGACAAAGAGAATTTTAAGGTTGCAATCATCTAGGTAAATAAAAATCCCATTTTAATGCATTCTTTCTATTCCATATAAAACAAGCCAACAAAGCAAGAAAGACAAGTGATGGGTGGAGTCTGGGAGAGGCCTGAGGTAAAGCAACCAGATGGCAAGGAGCGCTAGTAAAATCTCAGGTATTCACACCTGCCACTTGGAGGACAAATCCAAGGAGGTTAACTTTACCTAGGAAAGCAGAAATATCACCTCTCAAGTGGCCTGACTCACCAATGCATAACTAACACTTTTACACTGGCAAGAAAGGGATAAAAGTATCATCAAATAGTCTATAAACATTCACTGAAACCATCCTGAAATCCACATTTCAGTGGTTTTTACTATAGTCAGAAGGAGCAAATAAAAGGTGATCAGGTTCTTCCTGGCAACAAACAATAACTTTACAACCAATTTCTAAGCATGTTTAAGTTATATTAGATATGCCCAAATACAACCAATGATCTGGTTTTCCGCTAGATTAAATTGCTACCACTCCCATCAAAACACTAAGGATAATCAACTAGTAGGGAAAACAATAGATATGACTTATAATCAAATCAATGCCTTCAATCATAATTGAAGGCAGAGAAAAAAGAACAAAGTAGCGAAAGCTGCAGATAAACTGATAGAGAAAAGGGACTCATCTTTATGAGCCAACACAAAAATAACTGTTATCTTCAATCCAACAAAGAAAACTGCTTCAGAAATGAAAGGAAGTTTCCCTGATATGAATGAAAGAATTGAATGTGAAGATTAAATGGACACTGGTTATTCAGGGGGGAAAATTATTTCAAAAAATTGGTTGAATGCCAAGAACTATTTATGCTTGCCAGAGAACAGGACACATACATCTTCTATCAGGGAGGGAGCAATTAAGGCCACAGATTTCTGCACTGAACAACTCAAGGAGCAGAAAGCAGCAACATGTAGATGCCAGCAGCCAACAAGTGTAGGTTGGGAAGTGAGATGAGAATCCTCCTTTTGGAAAACACAAGACTAACCCAAGAGGCTCCTGGAAGGTCTCCCTCTTCACTCAAGTCCTCCTGTCCCCCCACAGATGCACTTACTGCGTTAGCCTCTCAGCTTCTCAAAACCAATAAACAGCATTTTACTTGTCAGCCACCACCCTGACATCCTACTTTGAAAACTAGAGGCAGGGAGGTGGTAAGGAAACCTTTCAATAATCTTGGTGAGAGATGACGATGACTCCACCAGTGTAATACAGTGGATAGATTTGAGAGGAAGAGTCTCCAAAGCTCTAGCACATTTAACCAAGCTCAACTCCCTCTACTTCCCCTTTCAGTGCTGATCTACCATCACTTCAACTGTACCCTCTGACCTGCACATCTCTTCCCAACTGTCTTATCATCACACATGCCTGACAAAGCCCCAGTCCTGGATCAATCCGATTGCCTATTCTCTCCTTGTCTACACCTGGGTATCTGAATGCTGGTAAACTACAAAACTTTGATTTGTGCCACTGTAATTTCATGATCATAAGTCTCAACAGTGGCCTCAAGGCTAAGTGATTACTTCCATGTCCCTAGTCTGTTTTCTCTCATTCTCCTCCGTAAGTATTTCATGTTCTACTCTCCCTCAACCCTCTTGCCTTGCTACACTTCTCTCATTCTCAAGAGATGATTCTGCTTTCTCTGCTGTGAGAATATAAACCAATGCAGGGAGTCTGGGTTCAATCCTTGGTCAGGGAACAGGATCCCACATGCTGCAATTCAGAGCCTTGCCATAACTAAAGATTCCACATGCTACAATGAACCCAGATCCTGCATGCCACAACTATCTAATAAGACCCAGAGCAGCCAAATAAATATCAATAAACTAATATTTTTAAATGGTTGAACTTGATCTGTATCCTTTAAAATTTTTAATGCTTTTAATTAATGTATTCAATCTTTCCTCTAGGTTCCTAAACATACAAAACTCCATTATAATAATTCTTTTAATATGTCTGTCTACTAATGCTATAATCTGTACCATTTTCTTGCTTCTCTGCTTGTCTGGTTAGTTTTGATTGGATGCCAGACATTATTCAGTTTACCTTGCTGGATGCTGTATATTTTTGGTTTTCTATATAAATATTCCTGAGCTTTGTTCAGTTTCAGGTCTCACTTTTTTCTGTGTTAGGCATAATGAGAGCAGCTTTAACCTGGGGCTATTTGCCCCACTACTGAGGCAAAACTGTTCTGAGTACTCTAAGTGATGCTCCGTGAATTACGAGGTCTTCTACAGTGTCCAAAAAAAAAAAAAAAAACTACTAGTCATCTCAGGCTGCCATCACAAAATACCACCGATTGGGTGGCTTAAAAAACAGAAATTTATTTTTTCACAGCTCTGGAGGTGGAAAATCCACAGTCAAGTTTCCAGCAGGGTTCAGTTGTTGCCAGGAGCTTCCCTCCTGGCTTGTGGACAGCTGCCTACTTGCTGTGTCTTCACAAGGTGGACAGCGGGCCCCAGTGTCTCTTCCTCTTTTTATAAGGGTACCAGTTCTATCACATCAGGGATGCAACCGTATGACCTCATTTAACCTTTACTTCCTCCTTCAAGGCTCAGTCTCCAATACGTGTGCATGGGGGCTTATGCTTCAACATACAAGTTTTGGGAGAATACAATTCAATCCACAGCAGGAACATTTTCCCATGCTTATGTGAGCTCTGAGGACTGTTCCCTTTAATCTCATGGGGCAGTTCTTTCCCTCATCTGGAGTAGTTTCCTCACACCTTAAAACTGATCAAAGCTCAAGTGAAGACTCTCTGCAACCTCTGGAAGCATCTCTGTGTGCTTCTTTCTGCTTTCCCCCACTGTCTGTCGTGAACTCTCGCTCTCTTCTCCTTCCCACACTCTCCACTCGATTCCCTCAACTCAGGGAGACCACGGAGTTCTCCCCGGAGTCTTCCTCCCTGCACGGCAGCCAGAAACTCTCTCAAGATGGGAAGCTGGGGTGACTGTAGGGTTCTACTCATCTCTCACTGATCCCTCTTCTTTGTTGCCTCAAGTCCAATGTGGTGAAACCCATACATTTTGTTCAGTTATTTTACTTGTTTCTGGAGGGAAGATAAATCCTGAGCCTTTCCTCCATTTTGTCCAGAAGAGGGAGTTTGTACCAGATACTTTTGTTTCTGGGTCTCTGCTAGCTTCCCCACTACCTGGAATATTCTTTTTTAACTATCCTTCTGTCTAGAAACTCCTTCCCAACACTTCCGGTCAGGGGCTCCTCCCACATACTCTCCTCCTGCGCGACACCCACGCTATGCTGAACCGAGTTACTGTTCCCACTGTCCACATACCCGCACCGGGACGCAGGAGCTGGAGTTGTACGTTACGCACTTCTGTAGCCCAACACCTCACTGAGCACTCGGCACAAAGCAGGTGCTTCAGAAATACATTTGAATGAATAAACAAGTGAGATAAGCTTAAAGTAAACAGACAGCAGATATGGTCAAATTCATTTTCACTGCTGAGTTTTGTTCTGTACCATCCATTTCCTTAAAGATTATAAACTACTAGCTTATAATTACGTACCACCTATGATTATGAAATGGTTTAACGTTTATTGTTGAAACAATCTATATTTTAATATGTAAACCAACAATGACTAGGTTAGATAGCATTTTTCTCCTGCGTGGTGGCTGTGATCTACACCTCAGATACGTGCTCACTATGCCTTGAAAAAAACTAAGAGCCGACTTTGAAAATCCAAACCAATTTCAGAGATGAAAATTCTTCTTAAAAAAAAAAAAAAAAGACGTATTTATCTGTGCCAGGTCTTAGTTGCAGCATGTGGGATCGAGTTCCCTGACCAGGGAATCAAACTTGGGCCCCCTGAATTGAGAGGATGGAGTCTTAACTACCAGACAACCAGGGAAGTCTCCAGAGCTGAAAATTCTATTAACATATGTTATGATGACCCAACTGAACCCTAATATAGTTAACAAAACTAGAATCCTGGATAAACACTCCTTGAAGAAGAAATTTAAACTGTAATCTGTTAACATCTTTTCAGAGTTAAATGTTTCAGTTTGATCATCTTAAATTAGTAGAAGATAATTTTTAATATTATATCCCTGAGTTTTACTTCTTGTCCATGACTTGAGAAAGCACCTTTGAAAGCACTGACCGAATATGGAAAAAAAATAAAGGATAACAAAAACAGATGAAGCACGGAAATGTCAGCTCCCGAGATGGAAACCTGGTGTTTGAAGACAACTGTGCTTGGCTCCTCGTGGACTAGAAGCCTCCCTCCCCTCCCAGGGCCTCCCCTCCCCTCTTCAGCCCCTCCCCTCCCCGGGCCTCCCCTCCCCTCTTCAGTCCCACCGGGCCTACAAAAAGAAGCTGAATGACTCTAGGGCATTCTTCACCGTATCTTTTATGGAGACATCGATGAAAATTTTCTAGTTGTTGTTTTTAGTCTCTAAGTCCTGTCTGATTCTTCCTCGACCCCACGGATTGTAGCCCACCAAGGTCCTCTGTCCATGGGATTTCCCAGGCAAGGATACTGGAGTGGGTTGCCATTTCCTGCTCCAAGGGAGGTTCCCGAACCACGGATCGAACTCATGTCTCCGGCACTGGCAGGTGGATTCTTTACCACTCAGCCACGTCTTTCCCATGGTAAAGAATCTGCCTGCCAATGCAGGAGCTGGAGGAGATCTGATCCCTAAGTTGGGAAGATCGCCTGGAGTAGAAAATGGCAATCCACTGCAGTATTCTTGTCTGGAAAATCCAAGGGACAGAGGAGCCTGGTGGGCTACAGTCCATGGAGTCACAAGAGTCAGACAGGACTGAACAACTAAACAAACAAAAAAACAAGAATATATTTTGACAGTTACTCCACATATATTTTATGACAATGAATTTTATACCTTTCATGGAGGCAAATTCAGGAAGGTACCTCCATGAAACATCCAAGTTGTACAAAAGAATGTTTTCAACATTGTGAATTAACTTAGAAGATAATAAAAACTAAGACTCATCATCCAAACTTTGATTCCAGTTGAATCCAATCAGGGTATTGCAGGGATCCTGAAAATGAGGCAGTCAGACATCTTGCCCATGAAAGAATTCCAGAAGGTCCACACTTACACTGCACGGGTTGTTGGCCGTCTGAGCCGGGCTGTAGAAGGACCCCCACTGGGTGGCTCGTCTCTCTTCCCGGGAAGGGGTGCTGTTCACAGGCAGGCCGGCTGGGACCCCAGGGCCTGCAGCCGCAGCATTGGGGGGCTGGCTGCTGGGGGCCACCAGGGCAAAAGCATCATCCAGGAGGGAGTGCATGGTCTGGCGCGCCTCCTCGATGGACGGCTGGGGCGGGATGTACTGGGAAGCTGGGAAGGGCAGGCCTGGATATCTCCCCAGCTCAGCCGACGATGGCGTGGGCACGTCAGCCGGGAGGTCAGGATCAGACTACAGCAGGGGAAACAGCAAAGTGGAGACTCACATCACTCAGCCATAAAAAGGAACGAAACTGGGTCATGTGTAGAGATGTGGGTGGACCTAGAGTCTGTCATACAGAGGGAAGTCAGTCAGAAAGAGAAAAACAAATATTGCGTACTAATGCATATAAGTGGAATCTAGAAAATGGTACAGATGAAGCCATTTGCAGGGCAGGGGTAGAGATAAAGAAAAGACGTGGTCACGCAGGGGAGGGGAGGGTGGGATGAACTGGGAGAGCACCACTGACACTTCCACACTATCGTGTGTAATGCAGACAGCTGGTGGGAAGCTGCTATAGAGCACAGGGCCCTGTGACGACCAAGAGGGGCGGGACAAAGATCCAAGAGGGAGGGGATATATGTATACATACTGCTGATTCACTTCACTGAACAGCGGAGACGAACCCAACATTGTAAAGCAATTACATTAAAAAAAAAAGAGAGAATCAGACACAAGCTTCTGTGGAGAACAAAATTCTAGGAGCAAGACGGAATTTTTAACCGTTTTCACTGCCATTGAGGAATGGGTTTACCATAAACATTTTTCATATCACAGCCGAGGAATGTGTGTTACCTTTCATTGGGGCAAAAAGTTTGAAATCAGAAAAAAAGTAAAAATATTCAACAACCATTTGTCAGGCAAAACTCAATCAACTCCCTGAAAGGTATCTCAGTACCTGGAAGTTCATATTTTTCCTGAGAGCCCCCAACAACCAAAAATGATGTGTCAGAGTTTACATACTAAAATACCTAGTTGACGTTCCATAGATACAGAAACCCCCCCACTAAAGCAGTCTATTGACTATTAATAATAGAACAGCCCTATACAACCCCAAAGAATTCAAAGTCACCACCATATTACACAACTATGCGTGTATAAACCATTTTAATACTTATTGCAGCAACTCTTTTATAAACAGTAAACAGTATCAATTATTTGTTCAGAAACTACTTTCTTAAAATGGAGGTGTCCCTGGATAACATGAGCCGACAAGAAAAGTTTAACTTCTATACCCACTGTCTAAGAGGCAGGGACATAAGTAACAATTAAAATTTTTAAATTACAATTACTTCAACTGACACACTGAAAAAATAAGAGGTTCTACTCAGTGGGCTGGTGGCCCCATGTCCTCAAAGAAAAAGTTGTTCAATTGCTCAGTCGTGTCCAACTCTTTGCAACCCCATGTACTGCAGCATGCCGGGCTTTCTTGTCCTTCACTATCTCATGGAGCTTGCTCAAAATCATGTCCACTGTGTCAGTGATGCCATCCAATCATCTCGTCCTCTGCCTTCTACTCCTGCCTTCAATCTTTCCCAGCATCAAGGTCTTTTCCAGTGAGTCACCTCTTTACAGCAGGTGGCCAAATTATTAGAGCTTCAGCTTCAGCATCAGTCCTTCCAATTAATATTCCTTAGAATTCTTCAATCCTTTAGGATTGACTGGTTGGATATCCTTGAAGTTCAAGGGACTCTCAAGAGTCTTCTCCAGTGCCACAATTCGAAAGCATCAATTCTTCAGTACCCAGCCTTCTTTATGGTCCAACTCTCACATCCATACATGACTACTGGAAGAACCATAGCTTTGATTATATGCACCTTTGTCAGCAAAGTGACGTCTCTGCTTTTTAATACGCTGTCTACATTTGTCAAAGATTTTCTTCCAAGGAGCAAGTGTCTTTTAATTTCATGGCTGTAGTCACAGTCCACAGTAATTTTGGAGTCCAAGAAAATTAATTCTGCTTCTGTTACCACTTTTTGGGTGGGTACCTTTTCCTTGAATGCTCTGCTTACCCTACAGGTCCACAGTTTTAGCTTCGCTGGTTGGATCATCCCACAGAAGGGCCAAAGGAATTCCCATATTTGTTTGTAAGAGATCAGTGACTCTCTTACAAAAAAAATCTCTATTCCAGAGTCACATCCTTACTTTCAGTCAACTGTCTGAAACACTTCCTAATAACTATGGTCTGTCCACCGAGGGTCAGTTATTATTCACACCAGCTTCAACACTTAAGAGCAGCAGCTGTGTAATTCCAAACAGAGAGAAAAACAGACGAACTGGCAAACCCACCAACAGTTCACAAACCTGTTTTGCTTGGCCCACGCAGTATTTAAAAAGTCAATATTTTAAAAATCTGAAAATTTCCTACGAAAACTCAGATTTCTGGATTCTCTTGGCAGACTCGGAAGCTGTGGCACCACTAGGCCCTCGTCCTCCACAGAAACAAGTGCTGTTGGGCAGAGACTGCTCCTGAGATAGGCCGGTGCTCTGTCCGTCACAACTGCAAGTGGGTGGTCTCACTCCCAGGTACAATACACACTGGGTCCTGAAAGACTGCTTCTCCAAAATTACAATATCCTAGTAAAGTTCCACTAAGTGATTTCATCATCAAGGAAGGATCTGGGGCTCCAAAGTCTCCAGCTTATGACATAACTCTGGAAAGACTCTGTGATCCTCTCCTTGAGTGAGTGAAGTCGCTCAGTCACGTCCGACTCTTTGCAACCCCGTGGACTGTAGCCCACCAGGCTCCTCCATCCATGGGATTCTCCAGGCAAGAATACTGGAGTGGGTTGCCATTTCCTTCTCCTTACAAGGTACAAAAATGGCCCACACTCATGCCTTCTCCTGCTTGTGGTTTTCTTGAGGAGCAGATCAGGAAGATTGTGGTGAGTAGAGGGCCACCAACCCAACAGCCCAGGCAAAAAAGAAAAGTGTATCTGTAGAAACGTCCTACTGTAATTAAGAGGGTCTCTCTAAAACCGGAAGCAATGTTCCTGGTGGTGGTTTTCAATAACTGCACCGCAAGGAAGAGAGCACTGTGGCTACAGTGCAAACTGAGATTCAAATGGGGGACAAACTCTATATACATTTGAGGAGCGTCCCCAAAAGCTACAGCCACTGCCAATCTCAGCATCAGTGGGTGTAACTTTAAAGAAGGTATAACTTCTATAGCGAGAGAGACCTGTTGCAAAGGTATGACGTTAGGTTCCCTTGGAGTCTCATTGGTCCCACGAATCCTGCCACGAAGGCAGAGAGCCACAGAGCTCTGATGTGAGAGCTTCCTGCTCTCTGGCCTTCCTGCTGCCCCCACCCCCCAAATTCACGGCCTAGACTCTCAGCAACCTGCAGGCCAGGAGGAGGCTTTATTCATTTTATTTATTCTTGTGTCCCAACATCCAGCACAGTGTTTCACATGTAGATGGAACTTAACAGATGGTACTATGATCAACAGAAGTTGAGCTCTACCTAGGATACCCAGGAATTGGAATTTGAATTCCATTCTCCTGAATCCAAGTTTGATGACTCTGACATTTCGTTTCTTTCCTTGGCACAAATACATGTTCACCTATCAATCCCCAGAAATATATGAGAACTTTTTTACCTTTAGTTAAAAAAAAAAAAAAAAAGGATATGTTATTTTTATGATGTATTCTGGTGCCTCTCTGCAACCCTTCATATTAAAAGAGAGTGATCATGTCCTATGGTTGGTCCAGGACAATCTCAGTTCATGCTTGTTATCCCAGGATAATTAATACCATCTACTGTCACCATCACAAGGGTGTGACTTGGAAAATAAATTATATTGGGGTTGACAAACTTCCACAAAGGGCCAGAGAGTAAATATCCTAGGCTCTGTGAGCCATATAATTACTCAGCTCTGCCACCTTAGCAAAAGCAGTCACAGATAACACAAAAATGATGGGTGTGGTTCTGTTCCAATAAAACTTTCTTTACAAAAGCCAGCAGTAGGCTGGATTTGGCCTGAGGGTCATAGTTTGCTGAATCCTGATTTATAATGGTAACCCTGTTTATGAGAAATCCAGGAATATTTCTTTTACTTCAGGAGAAGAAAGCTCTCAAGAAGATATTTTGAGGGGAAAGCACAAAATTCAAGACAGTTCAAAAGCAGGTATGCATAGTATAACCTTCAAGATGAAATACTACCTATAAAAAGGTGAGTGCTCAAAAAGGTATTATCTTTGAAAGTATACATTTCATCAGACTCACAGACTTAGAAAACAAATTTATGGCTTTATCAAAGGAGAAAGGTAGGCTGGGGGAGGGATAAATTAGGAGGTTGGGATTAACATATACACCCTGCTGCTGCTGCTGCTGCTAAGTCACTTCAGTCGTGTCCGACTCTGTGTGACCCCATAGACGGTAGCCCACCAGGCTCCCCCATCCCTGGGATTCTCCAGGCAAGAACACTGGAGTGGGCTGCCATTTCCTTCTCCAATGCATGAAAGTGAAAAGTGAAAGTGAAGTCGCTCAGTCGTGTCCGACTCAGCGACCCCATGGACTGCAGCCCACCAGGCTCCTCCGTCCATGGGATTTTCCAGGCAAGAGTACTGGAGTGGGGTGCCATTGCCTTCTCCCATATACACCCTACTATATATAAAATGGGCTTCCCAGGTGACTCAGTGGTAAAGAATCTGCCTGCCAACGCAGGAGACACAAGAGATAGAGTTTGAACCCTCAGCATGGAAAACTCCATAGAGTAGGAAATGGCAACCCACTCCAGTACTCTTGCCTGGAAAATTCTATGGTCAGAGGAGCCTGGTGGGCTATAGTACCTGGGGTCTCAAAGAGTCAGAGGCAAGTGAGCACACACACATAGAAATTACATAATCAACAAGTACAGGGAACTCTACTCAATATTCTGTAATAACCTATATTGGAAAAGAATCTGAAAAAGAAAAGATATATGTATAACTGAATCACTTTACTATACACCTCAAACACAATGCTGTAAATCAACTATGTGTGCTCAGCTTGGTCCCACTCTTTTATGACCCCATGGTCTGTAGCCCTCCAAGCTCCTCTGTCCCTGGGCTTCTCCAGGCAGGAATACTGGAGTGGGTAACCATTTCCTTTTACAGGGCACCTTCCTGACCCAGCGATTGAATCTGCATTTCCTACCCTAGCAGGCAGATTCTTTACCACTATGCCACATTGGAAGCCCAAAATCAACTACACTCCAATACAAAATAAAAATTAAAACAAAACCATATAAGTATTAAAATAAAAAAGAAAGTACACATTTCAGAATTTTAAGGAGAAAAAGTAAAAAGTCCATGTAAAGGAAGAATGTCTTCTTAGGGTACCTCTGCAAATCGGAGCCATTTGGGATGAAGCAGCTGATTGAGGTGGTACTCACCAGGGAAGAGCTTCTTCCCTCCAGCTGAGGGAGGAAACTCTGCACTTTCTGCTAAGAAAAAAAGCAAAGAGAAGGATGGCCTGAGCCACCATGAAAGAAGCCTGATTTAGGATCAAGACAGGAAGGGGAGGACAGGTTCAGCTCAGTTCAGTCACTCAGTTATGTCCGACTCTTTGCGACCCCATGAACCGCAGCATGCCAGGCCTCCCTGTCCACCACCAACTCCTGGAGTTTACTCAAACTCATGTCCACTGAGTCGGTGATGCCATCTAACCATCTCATCCTCTGTCATCCCCTTCTCCTGCCTTCAATCTTTCCCAGCATCAGGGTCTTTTCCAATGAGTCAGTTCTTCACATCAGGTGGCCAAAGTGCTGGAGTTTCAGCTTCAGCATCAGTCCTTCCAATGAATATTCAGGACTGATTTCCTTTAGGATGGAGTGGTTGGATCTCCTTGCAGTCCAAGGGACTCTCAAGAGTCCCAACACCACAGTTCAAAAGCATCAATTCTTTGGTCCTCAGCTTTCTTTATAGTCCAAATCTTACATCCATACATGACTACTGGAAAAGCCATAGCTTTGACTAGACGGACTTTTGTTGGCAAAGTAATGTTTCTGCTTTTTAATAAGCTGTCTAGGTTGATCATAGCTTTTCTTTCAAGAAGCAAGAGTCTTTTAATTTCATGGCTGCATTAACCATCTGCAGTGATCTTGGAGCCCCCCAAAATAAAGTCTGATACTGTTTCCACTGTTTCCCCATCTGTTTGCCATGAAGTGATGGGACCAGATGCCACGATCTTAGTTTTCTGAATGTTGAGCTTTAAGCCAACTTTTTCACTCTCTTCTTTCACATTCATCAAGAGGCTCTTTACTTCTTCTTCGCTTTCTGCCATAAGGGTGGTGTCATCTGCATATCTGAGGTTATTGATATTTCTCCCAGCAAACTAATCTATTCTTTAGTTTCATACAACACGGTCTCTGAGATCCCGGACCATCCTGGGGAGCCAAGGATACATCCCTTCCGGGATCAAGCCAGACACCACAGACGCCCAGACACCAGTCCAAAAACACAGCAGCAGCTCAAGATCGCCATCTACTGTGAGAACTACCGATGCTGGTTCCCCCACCGGAGGAATTTATTCACAGCCTTCAGAAAGGACTCATTCATTCATCCTGCTGAGGAGCAAAGGAGCCTAATTTGTAGACCTTCCAGCCCTCAGGAATCATATCAACCCTCACAAGCCGGACAGTCAGTCTTAGGACACCAGAATCACAATAAGATTCCAAGGAAAAGCCTGGGGAAAGAAGCCTGGGATCACCTCTCAGACGATCAAGATGCAATTATATTTAGTCCTAATATCAGTAGGGCATTTGGCACATATGTGTAATTATGCTTAGTGTCTCTCAGCGTTAGATATTTGTGCAATTTGAGGGATAAAATATAAAATTCAAATTAAAACACTGGTTACATAAGCTTTATTTGAAGTGATCACGTACATCACAAACTCCTTCTCCGAGGGTGTGTTTTTCGCTCATTTCTTTAACAAAGATAGCTCTGTCAGGGCTGCACCTCGGCACAGGGTCACAGACATCCACTGTGTGTCCCAGCGCTGCTGGACACAGTAGGTAAAAATGGATTAGCAAGAAGATATCTGGGTATCTGGGGCTCCCCTCCATCTTGGAGTGTTTTTATATCTGTATTTCTCATGGTCCATTGGGGAGGCTAGCCCTTTCCTCCCTACTTAGTGAGGTCTGTACGTGTCTTAATGTTGTCAACATCTGCTTTAACACGTCCTTTTCCTTCCAATAAAATTAAGTCCCTATTTCTTAATTTCCATTAAGCTCTTTCTTCCATTAAAACTAGAAATATATATATATATATACACACACACATACACGCACATGGAATACTGGAGTGGGATGCCACTTCCTTTCTCCAGGGAATATTCCCAGGCCAGGGATTGAACCTGTATCTCCTGCACTGCAGGTGGATTCTTTACAGCTGAACCACTGGGAAGCCATACATATATATATATATGCACACACACACACAAATACACATACAGAGGGAACATCTTAGCACTCCAAGAGCAGAAAGGGGCACAAAACCCTAAGTATCCCTCCTACCACCAAGAAATCCAAACAGCTCCCTCAACCAGGGGAAGGGGAAAAAAACTTTTCTGGACATTTCTGTTTTCCAGTGAATCCCCAAAAGTGCCCCTCCTGAAGCCAGAGAGGACAGGGCTTGCACAGAGGAAAGAAAAACACTGAGCATGTTTCCAGAGGGCGCCCCAGCAGCTCCCTGGTCTCCAGGATGCAAGTTTCTCCAAAATGAGCGGCCCAACTCGGGCCGCACCCACAGGCGCCCCACGACCCAGCTGGCCCCGGAGCATCGACACCACACGTGGCCGCAGCTAGCACTGCTCACTCATCTCCCACCAGACGCAGATGGCCACCAGACGCGAGGGTCAGCGTTACGCACCGGGCAACCAATATAGGCAGAGTTGTGGACACCAGGCGGCCTTTTGTAAGTGCCGTCGCTGTCTGTGGTGATAAGCCTGTCCTTCTCAGCATCTCCGGGGCAGCCGTTGACCTGGTGTTTCCGGCGTGGCTTAGGGGAACGTTTTATCCTGGAGCTGCCAGGAGAAAAAGACATTATCTTCATAGGAAATCACTTTCCTGCTCTGGCTCATGAACTAAAGGTTAAGGATTTTCTGAGTACTTAGGACCTCCTGGCCACTGTATGAAACACCCCACCAGATTTAAACAACGTGTAAGACACAGTATCTGCTCTAAGAAAGGCACAGTCCACCTGGGCAGACAATAATAAACACACAGAACAATACAGAATAACATCATCGCTGGCTACTGGGACCTGACTTAGGTCTTGAAGAGGGAGGAGGAGCTTTGGATACGCCCAATTTATCCAACAAAAATAATAAATCAGGAGAGAGGTGGAGAGAGTGTGAGGTGCAGCTGGGATCTTGCCCACGGCCAGAAACGGGAATGTAGATCAATGTCTGGAGGACACTGAGGCTATATATAGCCTGGTAGGGAGGCAGGCCCCTCGGTGGGGAGCAGCTGGGTAGAGGCTGGGGCCCCACCAGGTACAGGAGCACGGGGTCCACCTGCAGGCAGCCCGAGCCAGCACAGGAGTGAGCCGAGCAAGACACAAATGAGAGCTGACCATACAGAAAACGCCTCTCCCTTAAGGGGCAGGGGTCTGAGAGACAAAGACAGAGGCTGAAGGCAGCATCGGGAAAAGAAATGAGCATCCAGGAGGCGGTGGCGACACTGGGGGAGGGCAGGAGGAGGACAGCGGGCAGGGGGAGCCAGGGCTCAGCGTCTGAGAAGGAAGGGGCTCCCATTTCAGAGAGCTGAATTCCAGGAGGCAAGAAACCCGGGAATGGCGACTCCCGGGGTAACGGGTGGAAGTGGCCTTCCCCCGCAGGTGATCGCAGGGTGGGGTTGCCCCCTCCCGGCAGCCCGGAGTCTTCCAAAGGCGGCACGCTCACCTCTTCCTGGGCTCGATGAACACGGAGGGCACGCTGGCCGTGGGGTCCAGGATCTTGTCGATCTGCATCTGCGCCCTGCGGTACACGCGGTGCCGCTCCCGCGTGTCGCCCGACGACAGCTCGTCCAGCACCGGGAACTCGTAGTGCCCGCGGCGCTTGGCGCGCAGCCGGATCTTGTTGCGATGGTGCTCGATCTCAGACTTGTGCCGCAGCGCCGTCTGGATCTGGGGAGCGAGACGGACCGACCGTTTGCACGGTTCCAGGAACCCGCGCACAAAGTAGTCCGGAGGCATCCTGTGTCTCTCCCCTGCCCTCTCTCCGAGCCCCCCCAAAGCTGTCCTAGGCTCCCAAGAGGCACCAAAGGGGTGACAGGGGCAGACACACCCACACCGGGCGCGGAGAGCCTACCACCGTCCCCGAGCTGCGTCCCCAGCCTCCACGTGGCGCATGTGAGGGGAGAAGCCTCGGTACTGGCCCCCAAACATGCGTGCATGCGCGCTCAGTTATACTTGACTCTCTGCAACCCCATGGACTGCAGCTCGCCAGGCTCCTCTGTCCATGGGACATTTTTAAGGCAAGAATACCCGAATGGGTTGCTATTTCCTCTTCCACGGGATTTTTCCGACCCGGGGATCGAACCCATGCCTCTTGCATCTCCTGCACTGACAGGCGGATTCTGTACCACTGCGCAACCTGGGAAGGCCAAAAGTTCTCAAATCCAGGAAATCGTCCAGTGGCAACTTTGAAGATGCTGAGGGGCAGTGATTCCTACACATAATTCTTCCTAAGCAAAGAGTAAATATTTTCCGTACCCAATAGTATCATTACTTAATAAGTTTTTAAATTAAGGCAGTTCAAAGACGACATTTGCACTATACAACAAAATAGCCATTTACTAACGATGTTTCAGTGTTACCGAAACAAGCCCCCTGACAGGAGACCCCTCTCCTCAATCAAGAAGATCAACAGGTACGGAAACACGTCCTCTTGGCTCCATGGAGCACAAACTAGGTCTGGAAGAGTCGGGGAGGAAGGGTAGTGGGCAAAGGGCGAGGGCCGGAAACAGGAATGCAGATGCAGGTAGGTCTAGGGGAAGGAGGCCACGACTCCGGGGGGCAGCCAGTCTCTTGGGCCAGACGGGGAATGCCTGCCTTCATCAACGCACATCACCTCATTTTCTAACCCCTTAGCCCTGCTTCAGAGAACTTAACAGCAAGTGAGACGGAGGGAGACAGAGGGAAAAAAGGGAAACCAAGATGAGACTCCAACTGGAAAGAGACAACAGGATGCTGTCCAAGACCGGACCGCCACACCACAGCAGACCAGAAGCCACGTCCTCCTTGAGACTGCTTGAGAAGGAGGGTCAGCTAGATGAGAGTCTCGACAAACTGCCCAGCAGGAGAATTCAGGAAGCCTCTCTCTCTTTCAGGATCTAACTGTTCTTTAAAATACATGAGGTCTCACAGGAGGACTAAGATATGCTAGGAATCTGCGCTAGAATCGCCTACAAAGAAAACATTTCCATTGAGATGTCCGTACCTACCATACAGGTAGGTCCACCAGAACTGATAATGCTCTTGTTCCTAAGTTGGTTTTTCATTTTATGCTTTATAATTGGTATGTATGTTTCCCATACCATATGTATCCATCAAATACATTTTTAAAAGATAGTAAAAGAACAAAGTGGAGATGAACACTTTCCAGTGGTGGGGCCACAGATGGTGAACTCCTTCTCTTCTCTTCTTTCAATCACACAGTGAAGCCACTTGAGAGCGCTTACTCGTGGCTGGTGGGAGGCACCCGCAACACTGGACTGAAGGAAACAGGTCTAAGCTAGGACGGGGCTCCTGTGAGCAACCCCAGGGCTCCCAAGCATTGGTGAGAAGGGACAGCACATGCCACCTTGAACCCATGACGCACGTTCGTGTGGTCACGTCCCTGGCAAGGAGCCAATGGAGAAGAGAAAGTGTAAGAACTCTGGATAAGACTTCTATAAGATAATCCACTTTAAAGGATTCAGTTGTACCAATCATTACTTCACCTAGCAGAACTCACGAGAGCAGCAGGTATTTCTTAGAGGCAGGAAACTGACAGCCACGATGCTGTCAAGGGCGTAGCCCTAAATACTATTCCCTGCACTCATGGCCCAGCCCAGGTCAAACTTCCCAAGTTCAACTTAACAGTGACTTGAGCTGGCCTTCTGAGTCCAGAATCTTAGGAGGAAAGCAGATCTAACTCACTCTTCCAGGAGTCACTAGAACAGGGTATTTTACCAATCACGATTTAGATCTTGGGGCCAGAGCAGCTCTATCGGAGTTCACAGAATCTACTGTGGTCCCAAGATTACTCAGCGTTCAGTGATTCACTGGGAGAACCCTCAGGACTCAGCATTCAGTCCAATTTATTAAAGCAAAAGGCTACAAAGCAAAACCAGCATAGGGGAATGGCACATAGGGTGAGGTCTGGAGGACCCAGGCACAAACTTCCAGGAGTCCTTTCCCAGTAAAGTTAGGTGGGATGTGCTGAATTCCTCCAGCAATGACCTGTGACAACGCACGTGAAACGTCTATGAGGGAAGTTTATTAAATACTCAATGCTCACAGGGTCTTTACTGGAGACTGCTCACATAGGCACCCTCTGCCTAGCATGTACCAAAATTTCAGACTCCAGGAAGAGGTGTTCAGCATAAATCATGTTGTTTGTACAAAAATAGTTTAGGTACAGTGAGCCACTCCATTCTGGGAATGGTGGGGATCTTTCCAAAATCTAATTCCCATACCCCAGCCACGGGCTAAGGCGGACTTTCTAAGGCTAGCCGGCCCTGGTCTTTAACCTGCCTATCTTCAAATGTGCCCCCTAGTGTCCACGATCAGTATCTGACCTAAAAATACTGAGTAGCAGATTTAAAATTAAGAATAGTTGTGAGCAGCTCGTGGGACTTCCCAGGTGGCACTAGCGGTAAAGAATTCACTTAATGAAGGAGACATAAGAGACTCGATTCTGGGTCAGGTAGATCCCCTGGAGGAGGGCACGGCAGTCCACTCCATTATTCTTGCCTGGAGAATCCCATGGACAGAGGAGCCTGGTGGGCTACAGTCCATAGGGTCCCAAAGAGCTGGACACGACTGAAGCAACTTAGCAAGCACGCACGTGAGCAGCTCATATCGTTAGCAACCTTTTGACACTAACTTTCACTCATTTTTAAGCAGTGACCAAATCAGAATCTAAGGGTTTGTTTTTTTTTTTAAATACTGTACTTTTCCATAAAACCAAATACCTCTTTGTTAATTTTGTTGGTTTCTGCCACACGGTCAGCCAGGATGGGGTGCGGAGCCGGAGGAGCTGGGATGGGCTGCATGGCAATCAGCTGGATCTTACTGGGGACCCGCCGACTGGCCTCCGAGGAGCGGGAGATCCTGTCCACGTGCTCGAAGATGGAGGCTGACGAATGCTGCTCGTTCCCTGAGCTGGGTGCTGCCCCTGGAAGAGAGGGAAGAGCAGAATTAAGAACCACCACCACCCTAAGAAAAGAGCAAACCGTCACAATTATGGATTATTTCCTAAAGGAGCCTTAGATGGGTACCAGACCAAAAACACATCCACAACTCCATGGCAGAATATTTGAAATGTCACTCTTTGAGCCTAAACTGTCTGAGTTAAATAGTGTCTCCTCAACCTTAGTAATAATTACAGATATCTGTAGGGAAGATAAGAAAATCATTATGACACTTTGTGCCCCAGATGGTCCTGTTTTGTCTAAAGACTTTGTGTTTCAAAGTCTTCAGTAAGACAGGGTAAAGGGTAAGAGGAGCCTGAGGTTGGCCAGCCAGGAGTGATTTACAGAACATGGAGGACAACATTTCTAACAGCTCTGAACGTCCATGCTCATCTGGAGTGAGAGTGATATAAATTTAGTTGCCAAGGCAACTTACCGTCAAAAAAACAAAAGACCAGGGGGACTGTGGACCTGCTAGCAAGTACTGGTTAATGGTGAATGCTGCTGGCTTTTCAGTTCTCATGCAGCAAAAAATGAAGTTGAAGAGTCAGGAGAAGAAAAAGCTGCTGCTGCAAGGAATTAGTTCCCTCTTTACAAAGAGATGCAGATAACACTCGAAAAATGGTTAAAAGGTAAATTGTATGGCTGTATATATTTCACCACAATGAATTTTTTTTAAGTAATCAGAACTGCAAAGAAGAAAGACATTTAAATGTATAGAAAAAAGAAAAACACGTTACAATGTTAATAGAGACTGGATCTTGGTGTAATGGGTCATTTTCTCCACTTTTTGTATTTTCTATAATGAGGATTTTCTCTAGTCAGTATTACTTTTATAATAGAAATAACCTCAATAAACTTTTATTTTTAAAAGGCAAAGAGAGAGGTTAAGAAGGGCCAAATAGATGAAAAGAACTCTCCAGTTACATGCACTAAGATCCCTGATGCCCTTCCTCTAAGCCACAGTCACCTCTGGGCTACTCTAACATTGCTCGAAAATAAATGGCCAAACACCAAGAGAGGGCCTTCCCGGGTGGCACTAGTGGTTAAGAATCCATCTGCCAATGCAGGAGATGCAAGAGACGTGGGTTCCATCCCTGGGTCTGGAAGATCCCCTGGAGAAGGAAATGGCTACCCACTCCAGTATTCTTGCCTGGAAAATTCCATGGGCAGAGAAGCCTAGCAGGCTACAGTCCAAGGGGTTGCAAAAGATTCGGACATGACTGAGCAGACACACACAGGCCAAGTGAAGGAGTGAGGGCGTGTAGAAACTGTTTCTAAACAAAAGCCTGAGTTTTGAAACCTCAATCATAAGTGAAAAATATGGAGGTTTTCCCCTCAGTGTAAAAAAGTGTTGAGCAAAGCAGTAAGAAGTAGTAGTTGATATTTTATAGAAGGAATGCACAGCAGTGGGACACAAATCTTTCTGTTTCCTCTCAATCTGAATTATATTCATTTATGTTCAGTAATACTCATCCCAAGTAATTAGAAATTACATACTTAACTCTGTGAATGAAGGTGTCTCTTAGCGAGGAGGCACACTTGTCTGCATTCAGGCTGTTCCTGGGCTTTCTCTCCCTGCCTGGAGGGAGCCTGACCCTTTGTATAATGCAAACACAGCCAGACAGCACCATTCAGGGAGCTACTCAAATTACAGGCATGAAGCCTAGTAGGAGATAATTAGCTCTATCAGATAAGGGCAGCCTTACTAAGCCAAACTTTTAAACCAACGGCAAATGTCACAAAGGGTGTCCCATTAAGTCACTGATACTGAAGGCAGAGGCGGCCTCCTCCAGGATGGTAAAAAGAAAAACAGGGTGCAAAGGTGACAGGAAGAAAGGCCCGTCTGCTCATGCCATCTGCCTGCCTGGGTCCCCGGGGCTGCAGGCCTAGTACCAACTCGTGCCCTGCCCCTTCCCACCCCTCAATCGGATCCTCGCTCTATAATTCACCAGCTGCAATAGGAGAAGCAGGAGATGCACAGAAAACCCTCAACTTCTAGACTGCCTGGAACTCAGCCCTTCCAAAAGGCTGAAAAGTGTGATATGTATACCTTAAACAGACATATATGTACCTCCATACACATATACATATAAACAAACTGGATTAGTATATATATGTAACACATATATTATTTTACATGTAATAATACATATTTTTATTGTTTGCTATCCACCGCACAATTTTTTTAAAAACTACCTGGATAATAATGACAATGGAAAGTACAAGGGCTACATAGATCAGTGCTGCATGAATATTGCTTACTTAAGGCAAGCAGGTATTAAAATCTTTATTAAAATCTTTTCTCTTAAAAAATTATTAAACAAAAAAAAAAGTAAGGATAGAAATTATAGTGTAAGATGATGTCCACAGAACAGAATGACACAGGAAAAGGGCAACCTGAATTACTGCAATACCGAAGCAACAGAACATTTATAAAGGAATATTAATTCCATTATCAATAAGTAAGTACATCTTTAAACCAAAATAGCAGCATGTGAGCCTTCTAGGACCCCCAAGAACGTCTAGGCCACTTGTCTCCTTCCATAGTCAACTCTGAGCCCCAACACTGACATGCTTATTATTACCTGGATTTTGAATATATGTTGAGAGTGATATTTGACTTCTGTTAGCCGTGTATAATACACTGGTTCTAATACTATTAGCAAGGATTGTTAAAGGGCTTTCCCGAAGGCGGTGGGTAAAGATAATGCCTGCAATGCAGGAGACACAGAAGACAATGGTTTGCTCCCTGGTTGGGAAGATCCCCTGGAGGAGGAAATCACAACCCACTCCAGTATTCTTGCCTAGAAAATCTCATGGACAGAGAAGCCTGGTGGGCTGCAGTCCAAAGGGTCACAGAGTCAGACACAACTGAGCGACTAAGCACAGAAGGAGTTAAAAGCAGGGACTGAAGAGGAAGATTTTCTTAGACATACAATTAACAGAAATTAAGAAGCTCCAGAGCTGATTTTTTTTTCCCCCAAATATTTCTTTCCCAGGATAAAAATTAGATTTTAATCTTGTCTATCTGAAACAGTACCCCTGTTACCATGGTGCTAACTAATTTTTAAGATTCTGTGAAACTAGATCATTAGCTCTAAAGAAAAAATTCTTCCCTTAATCTAAGGTTTTTCTTTTTTGCTTTTGTTTTTAACACCAAAAAAAGAAACAATTGGAAGGCATCTCAGAAATCAGCTAGTTTAGTCCCAGAGGAGTTCCCACAACTAAGGGACACACGAGGTCACAAACGTGACAGTGGATGAAACAGGCCCTCCAGCTTCTGTCCATAATCTATTCATTTATAGAACATGGTTCAGCCTGTACTGCAATTTTAGACAGAGATATTTATAACGGAAAACGTTAAGTATACAAATTACTATTAAAATTATATCCTGGTAATTCCCTGGCAGTCCAGTGGTTAGGACTCTGCAGTTCCACTACCAAGGGCTTGGGTTCAATCCCTAGTTGGGAGCAAAGATCCCAAAAGAGGCATGACACAACCAAATAAAAAAATAATAAAATTATATCCAGAGACACTTCCATTTTCTTTGCACTACTAAAACACAACCCTGAAATATAAATAAAGCTCCAGCAAGTACAAGAGCATTTATTTAACAGAATCTATTAAACTAACACCAAAGTTACCCTGTCATCAGGCCAAAAAAGGTTCCAAGTCTAGTAAGACCAATGAGCTAAGTTCTACTGCAAGACATATGAGTTTTAAGACAATACTGTTTAGAAGGGGAGTGAAGCACATTTCAAACCTGGCCTAAGAAGCGACAGCATCTGACAACACACACAAAACCATCTGGCCACACTCAACTATCTACTGGAAGATAGACCTAGGACAAGGACCAAATACAATGCCCTTGGACCTAGAATAAATAATCCACCTTCTGACAGTGACAGCTGTGAAATACTTAAACGGGATCCTAAGAAGGTCACCGAATCCTGGATGCAGTTTTAGTTGGATTCCTCCCTGTCCTTTGAAGAGGAAAATTGTTAGGACCCCAAACTAGAGTCAAACATGACCAGAAACCTCAAAACACACATCAGTGAATCTCTTAACTTCTAGCCTGGCCCATCAGCTCAATGCAGACACCGATACAGTGTTAGATGGTGACAATTAATCTGAAAAATCCACTGTATGAATGATGAATATTCTAATACACAGGGCTTTTTTACATTCTGCATGTGAAGTAGTATAAGAGCCTAGCCTATTGGAACCTTATAATGACCTTTTTTTTTTTTTTCACCACACTGCAGGGCTTGTGGGATCTTAGTTCCCTGACCAAGGATCAAACCCACACCCTCTGCAATGAAACGGCAGAGTCCAAACCACTGGACTGTCAGGGAAGTCCCTCATAATTACTACTTTTAAAGTGGAGAACAAGAAGGGTCACAGACCACTCTGTGGGGCTCTGTGGGACTTGCCATCGGTCAAGGCTCCGGGAGTCTTGTCCCCCACTTCCTTCTCACTGGACTCTTCACTTACTGTGGAATCAGCATCCGAGGGAGAAACTCTGCAGATACAAAACAAATGCAGATGTTAGGAAAAAGAAAGAAAGCAGGCAGAAAGGTCACATTTATCTGGATGTGGATGTCAGGCTTCTCGGCAAAACTGAGAGAAGTCAAAGAGTCCAAAACCCTGTTTCGAGGCGCAGCATCTTCAAGGACCGCATTGGCAGCCCGGTCACCTTTTGAGGACAGCGTGAGATGCCTTACTAAATGGCTCAGCAGACTCATTTCAACAAATGCTAGAAAACCAAGTACTTGCTGGAGGACAGTCCCCCCAGCTCCCAGGGGAAACCTGGCAATCTGGGACTGCTGTGGGTTGAATCAGAGGATCTGGGATTCAAGTTTGGTTAGGGGTTAGCTGGGCCTGCAGAATTTCTAGGAAGCCAGGGTCATTCTGTAGTCACCCCATATAATTCTAAATCTTTGGAGGAAGCCTACACTTCTAACACAAAGGCAATGATTATCGCTGTTAATTGATTCTATATATAAAAAGCAAGTGTGTCACAGAACCCAAGTTGCTCCAGGATTCACTGAAAAGCCTTAATCAGTTAACACACCTTCTCTTTAAACTTTCTGAAATGCCCAGACATTCTAGTGCCCCTGAGGGATGCTAAACTCTGATATTAACCATGCAGACCATTGAGATGTTGTGACTAAGTGTCTAGGCTGAGGCTTCCAGAGGAGAAAAAAAGACTTTGTTAAATTGTAATAGCATATTCAATAATCTTTAATGATTTGATTTATTCTCACTCTGCAAAATAATTAAGCAAATGATCTCTCTCTACATTATTCATCTTCTTTTGTAAAGATCATGTTCTAACATTCATTAAATTCTTAAAACTAGGCCAGAACCCCTGGGGTATGTTTTCTGATAAATCAGAAATTACAATGTCATTTTGAATGTTGGTATGATCACACACTTTTCCCCTCTCAACAGAAAACCAGAATTTGGTGTTCCAAAGCCCAAAAGAAGGCTGATAATTTGAGGCTTCAATACCAAAGCCTGATCACACTTTGACCTAAAGCCAAGTTAATAAAACCTGACCCTGAATGTTGTCTTCTTTAGAGAAGGGCAGCCCATCTCACAGGGTCATAGGGTCACAGTAGGTAGTCTGTTAACAGCAGTACCCCGGGTGCTTAATGGTGGTAAGAGGAATGGGAATTAACTGGGAAAGGGGAGTTGGGCAGGGAAATGGGGAGCAGGGCGATGAAGAATCCATGCTCACATGCTAAGAAGGGTGACAACAGGGGCAGATGGAGAAAAGTCAAGCAAATAAAGTAGGGTGTGACGAAGGTCACCTGCAGACTGAGCGAGGAAGCCACAGCTCCAGCCGCTGGCATAACAGTCAAGGGCAAAGCCAGTGCTGGCCGAGTGTGTATCATAAGCCATGCACTTTTTATACATTTTTGCACATTATTCCTAACATCACCTCCATAAGGCCTAGCATGGTCACCCCAGAATATATACCCTCGAGCTGGTCAATCCCTAATGAAGTTCCAGGGGGACCATCAAACCGTATGGGTCGGTGATTCATAACCTTACCCACTTTGGGGAAAGAAAGCACATGGGCCTCCTCTGGGAGTCCATTAGAGCAGATCAAGGGCCCTTGAGTGTGCTGATTTTGGGGGCCAATCTCATCAGTCTTCCAGGCTGCAGACTTGGGCAACATTCACCGTCAGCCCTTCTGCTACTGGAAACTAACAAACGGAAAATAGAACCACAGGTCACGATAGAGAACAATACAGAAAGCCCAGTAAGAACCTTCCTCTGTGACGGATGTTCTTGGAAGGGATCTTTGCCTTGGGGCTCGGCACATCTCCGTTCTCAGAGGGCGTGGTGTGGTCCTTCACGGGTCCTGGCAGTGGTGCTGGCTCGTGAATGATCAGTATGTCGTCCTTATTGTGCTGACCCAGGTGCTGCTTAGCGAAGTCAAAGCCCTTCACACTAGGGATCTGCAACTGAAACACATACACACACACACACACATGTACAAGTGAGACAGTCAAGCTGATGGTGAGTGCCAGTAGGATGGTGAGTGGTGAGTCTGACCCAAAAGTGTGCTTGCAATCTTACCCATCAAATTCAACATGCATCTTTAGAACACTGACCCGTGCAAGAATTATACCTTGAGTTTGCAGAAAAGACAGATACTTGCTACAGATTAAAATACAAAGATTAAAAAGTCAGACCACGATACAAGACATCACAAGACAACGCCGGACCACTGTCACAGCAGTGACCCAAACCCGGGTAGTGGCATGGGGCGAGACTCTTCTCAGAGAACAGGGACTTGTGCCAGGACTCAGAGGACAGACCAAACATAGAAATAAAAAGAGGTGGCTACTCAGAGAATGTCCTCAATTGCATCAGGGTCCAGAGAAGACTTGAGATCTGGCAAAAGATCACATTAGCTGCACTAGAAGGGTCAGGACGGAGGCAAATGAGAGAAGGCCAGACTGTAATACCCAGGAGTGGGTATTAACCGTTTCCTTTACTCGACTTGCAAAGTAGAGGACAATAAGACACGTATTAGTAGTGGTCCCAAGGGTCTCTTTGGCAGGAATCCCCCATGCAATTCCATCAGGCTGAATTCTACACCCACAGAGAGTGCCATCAGTCAGAAGACAAAGTCCAATCCACCTAACGAGCTGTTCTAGACAATACACTGCATGTGGAAGTGAAAGGTTTTGCTGATTTGCGCTAACCTGACGCACAGGTGAGTGGCAACATCAGTGGCTTCTGTCTGTGATCTCTAAGGTCTTTCAGCACTAAAAAGCTAGGCTGGATGGGTAGGAGGAAAGCAGTCTGCAATAATGACTTACGCCAGCAGAGGGGGATAGCACTCGATATAAATCATGCTTACAAAAATGCCCCTTGGAAACAAAAGGCAAAGACTGGCATGCCTATATTTTCTAAATTAATAACATCTTGTTACCAGCAGTCAGCTTCACCACACACAAGCAGATTGTGCGTGGTGCACAGTTCTTGGCTCAAAAATGTTGTTTCCCAAACAATGAGCCCAAACCTGCATCTCCATGACTCCCCCTACCTCCCAGTCATCTTCACTGGGGCTCCGTAAATCTCTGGGACTGTGGGCTTCCCAGGTGGAGCGAGTGGTAAAGAATCTGCCTGCCAATGCAGGAGACACAGGAGACAGGTTCACTCCCTGGGTCGGGAAGATCCCCTGGAGGAGGAAATGGCAACCCGCTCCAATATTCTTACCTGGAAAATTGCGTGGACAGAGGAGCTTGGTGGGCTACAGTTCATGGGGTTGCAAAAAGTCAGGCACAACTGAACATGCATACACACACACACCTTCCTGGGGGCGTGTGTTCCTTTTAAAGCAATCAAACTCCAACAAACAACCTCTGTAGATAAACTTCTGGTTCCTCCTTTCTCAAGAATCCTTCTCCTGCTTGGGCTGCTTTTACCCCAGCTACACCTCATTTTAGCTCCATAAGTTTCCTCTAAATGAGAGAGTAACAGATATCATCAATAGTCATCTAATCATAACCCAAAATCTCTTTTGAAAGTTAGATGATTTGCTTTTATCAAAATTGAAGGAAGAACCACAGATTGCCTGCTCTAAGCAAAGGTCTCTAAAGTGAGTAAGGGAAAAAATATACACAGCATCGCCTCCTTGGTACAGTCTGTGTAGCCAGGTCTAGGAACTAAATGCCTGCCCTGATATACTCTTAGGTTTATATAAGAAACATACATAAGTGGGAAGCAGCTATATAGTACAGGAAGCTCAGCTCGGTGCTCTGTGATGACCGAGAGGTGGGTGGGAGGCTCAAGAGGATACCTACAGCTGATTCACATTGTTGTAAAGCAACACAATACTGTAAAGCAATTATCCTCTAATTAAAAATAAGTTTTTTAAAAACTGAAAAAAAATAAAGATGAAAACCTTGGCAAGAAAAAATGAAACATACATATACATCGTAGGGGAACAAAATTTGCTACCCCCAAATGTCTCTTGAGAGTCCCTTGGACAGCAAGGAGATCCAACCAGTCAATCCTGAAGGAAATGAATCCTGAATATTCATTGGAAGGACTGATGCTGAAGCTCCAATACTTTGGCCACCTGATGCGAAGACACTGATGCTGGGAAAGAATGAGGGCAGGAGGAGAAGTGGCTAATAAAGGACAAGATAGATGGCATCATCGACTCAATGGACAGGAGTCTGACCAAGCTCCAGGAGATAGTGAAGGACAGGGAAGCCTGGCGTGCTGCACTCCATGGGTCGGGGGGCGGCGGGGAGGATGGCACAAAGCGTCGGACCCTACTGAGCGAATGAACAACAATGTCTCTTTGGCAGGTGCATTATTTGAAGATGAAAACAGTTCAGTTCAGTCACTCAGTCGTGTCTGACTCTTTGCGACCCCATGAATCGCAGCACACCAGGCCTCCCTGTCCATCAACAACTCCCGGAGTACACCCAGACTCACATCCACCGAGTCAGTGATGCCATCAAGCCAACTCATCCTCTGTTGTCCCCTTCTCCTCCTGCCCCCAATCCCTCCCAGCATCAGAGTCTTTTCCAATGAGTCAACTCTTCACATGAGGTGGCCAAAGTACTAGAGTTTCAGCTTCAGCATCATTCCCTCCAAAGAAATCCCAGGGCTGATCTCCTTTAGAATGGACTGGTTGGATCTCCTTGCAGTCCAAGGGACTCTCAAGAGTCTTCTCCAACACCACAGTTCAAAAGCATCAATTCTTCAGCGCTCAGCTTTCTTCATAGTCCTACTCTCACATCCATACATGACTACTGGAAAAACCATAGCCTTGACTAGACGGACCTGCTGCAAAGACGGACATTACCTGCAAAGTAATGTCCCTGCTTTTGAATATGCTATCTAGGTTGGTCATAACTTTTCTTCCAAGGAGTAAGCGTCTTCTAATTTCATGGCTGCAATCACCATCTGCAGTGATTTTGGAGACCAAAAAATAAAGTCTGACACTGTTTCCCCATCTATTTCCCATGAAGTCATGGGACCAGATGCCATGATCTTCGTTTTCTGAATGTTGAGCTTTAAGCCAACTTTTTCACTCTCCTCTTTCACTTTCATCAAGAGGCTGTTTAGTTCTTCTTCACTTTCTGCCATAAGGGTGGTGTCATCTGCATATCTGAGGTTATTGATATTTCTCCTGGCAATCTTGATTCCAGCTTCTGTTTCTTCCAGCCCAGCATTTCTCATGATGTGCTCTGCATAGAAGCTAAATAAGCAGGGTGACAATATACAGCCTTGACGTCCTCCTTTTCCTATTTGGAACCAGTCTGTTGTTTCATGCCCAGTCCTAACTGTTGCTTCCTGACCTGCATATAGGTTTCTCAAGAGGCAGGTCAAGTGGTCTGGTATTCCCATCACTTTCAGAATTATCCACAGTTGATTGTGAGCCACACAGTCAAAGGCTTTGGCATACTTAATAAAGCAGAAATAGATGTTTTTCTGCAACTCTCTTGCTTTTTCCATGATCCAGCAGATGTTGGCAATTTGATCTCTGGTTCCTCTGCCTTTTCTAAAGCCAGCTTGAACATCAGGGAGTTCACGGTTCACGTATTGCTGAAGCCTGGCTTGGAGGATTTTGAGCATTACTTTACTAGCATGTGAGATGAGTGCAATTGTGCGGTAGTTGGAGCATTCTTTGGCATTGCCTTTCTTTGGAATTGGAAGGAAAACTGACCTTTTCCAGTCCTGTAGCCACTGCTGAGCTTTCCAAATTTGCTGGCATATTGAGTGCAGCACTTTCACAGCATCATCTTTCAGGGTTTGAAATAGTTCAACTGGAATTCCATCACCTCCACTAGCTTTGTTCGTAGTGATGCTTTCTAAGGCCCACTTGACTTCACATTCCAGGATGTCTGGCTCTAGGTGAGTGATCACACCATCATGATTATCTGGGTCATGAAGATCTTTTTTGTACAGTTCTTCTGTGTATTCTTGCCACCTCTTCTTAATATCTTCTGTTTCTGTTAGGTCCATACCATTTCTGTCCTTTATCAAGCCCATCTTTGCATGAGATGTTCCCTTGGTATCTCTAATTTTCTTGAAGCGATCTCTAGTCTTTCCCATTCTGTTGTTTTCCTCTATTTCTTTGCATGTCCTTTTCATTATAGGGGACTGGAATGCAAAAGTAGGAAGTCAAGGAACACTGGGAGTTACAGGCAAATTTGGCCTTGGAATACGGAATGAAGCAGGGCAAAGATAATAGGGTTTTGCCAAGAAAATGCACTGGTCATAGCAAACACCCTCTTCCAACAACACAAGAGAAGACTCTACACATGGACATCACCAGATGATCAACACCGAAATCAGATTGATTACATTCTTTGCAGCCAAAGATGGAGAAGTTCTATACAGTCAACAAAAACAAGACCAGGAGCTGACTGTGGCTCAGATCATGAACTCCTTACTGCCAAATTCAGACTGAAATTGAAGAAAGTAGGGAAAACCACTGGACCATTCAGGTATGACCTAAATCAAATCCCTTATGATTATACAGTGGAAGTGAGAAATAGATTTAAGGGCCTAGATCTGATAGATAGATTGCCTGATGAACTATGGACAGAGGTTCATGACATTGTACAGGAGACAGAGATCCAGACCATCCCCATGGAAAAGAAATGCAAAAAAGCAAAATGGCTGTCTGGGGAGGCCTTACAAATAGCTGTGAAAAGAAGAGAAGGGAAAAGCAAAAGAGAAAAGGAAAGATATAAGCATCTGAATGCAGAGTTCCAAAGAATAGCAAGAAGAAATAAGAAAGCCTTCCTCAGCGATCAATGAAAAGACGAAAACAAGCAAGGCCCAAAAGACTCAGGATAAACTCTGATATTCACAGCCCACCCCACCCCCCATCTAACTGCCTAAAAAATACAAGGACTTATTCCAGAAAGAGAGCTATCACCTTTCCTCTCTAGGCCCCTGTCTCTGCAAGACTCAGCAGGCACTTATTTACCAAACTTTTGCTTCTCCATCTCCCTGTGAACCGCCTTCCTCCCCTCTACAGTCCCAACCCACTGCCTCTGACACCCTCTCTCTCTTCCATACATGGGTCTCTCCTATGAACCTGCGCTATTGAACCTTTCTGTGATTTCCTCCTGTCAATCTGTCTCAGGTCAATTTAATTTGTAGACCAGCCAGGAGAACCTAGAAAATTCCTTCCTCCCCGACAACGTCAAAATGCTTCATACATGCAAAGGCACCATACAAACGAGACTGACAGCAATGTTTATGCTTCTGGTTGATGAAAGATCAAGCAGTTGATATAAATAGTCAGTTGAGAATTCTCAGAGACCAGATAAAGCTATAGATATAAATTTAGATACAAAATGTTTTAATTCAGCAACATGACCCGTGGTAGACCCCAATAAATATCTGATGACTGAACAAATTTTAAAAAGGTCACCAAACTTACTGGATTTTGTGGGGAACCAAGAAAAGGGTATCATCATATATGATATGGCAGACATCATAAATGAAATATACATCCATTACAGCTTTGAAGTCCTGTTGGCTTTGGTTCACTCCAACCAGCATCTTTCAGTTCAGTTCACTCAGTCGTGTCCGACTCTGCGACCCCATGAATTGCAGCACGCCAGGCCTCCCTGTTCATTACCATCTCCCGGAGTTCACTCAGACTCACGTCCATCAAGTCAGTGATGCCATCCAGCCATCTCATCCTCGGTCGTTCCCTTCTCCTCCTGCCCCCAATCCCTCCCAGCATCACAGTCTTTTCCAATGAGTCAACTCTTCGCATGAGGTGGCCAAAGTACTGGAGTTTCAGCTTTAGCATCATTCCCTCTAAAGAAATCTCAGGGTTGATCTCCTTCAGAATGGACTGGTTGGATCTCCTTGCAGTCCAAGGGACTCTCAAGAGTCTTCTCCAACACCACAGTTCAAAAGCATCAATTCTTGGGTGCTCAGCCTTCTTCTCAGTCCAACTCTCACATCCATACATGACCACAGGAAAAACCACAGCCTTGACTAGATGGACCTTCGTCGGCAAAGTAATGTCTCTACTTTTGAAAATACTATCTAGGTTGGACAAATACGTTCATTAGATCCCTGACTTCTCTCAGGCTGGGTGAGTCGTCTCCTCCTATGACAATAGAAATTTGGCAACCAGTCTGTGCTTATACACAAAACAAAGGCCATCTCCACACAGAAGGAAAAAATTAGAGAAAACACTGTTCCCCTCACTTATGGAACTATTAACTCCCTTTGTTTCATTCCTGTTTCCCGGAACACTTTTTCTAGTTTTTCCATATCTTAAAAAAATCTATAGAGTTAAGTCTGGTGTATTGTGCTTCAAGCCTTCACATGCAGAAATAAGCATCAATCAGCATTTTATAAAAGATCCAAGATTCATGAGTGCTTTTAATATTCCTATTAGGACCCACTTTTTCTAAGGAAAGACAGCTCTTTTGTTCCTTCTTTAATGTATCACAGAGGAGACAACCCCACTGTCTGTGTCTCACTGGAATACATCGCTGACAAGTTGGGGTGGGCTGGTACGGCAGGTCAGCCAAGTAACAGGAGAGACGCCAGATGAATTTTAAAATGTGTGAGCCATAAATATAATACGACCCAGATGGAACAATGCAGAGTGAAGTCCCCGGGACCTGGGTTAGCCTGAGCCCCCTTAGGAAGGAGCAGTTGAGATGACAATGGAAACCGCAGAGCTGATCCCCAAAGTGGCTGAACAAAAACGCATCACCTCCAAAAGAGCGCCATTGTTTAAGCGCTTGCTTGCTATTTGATAGATGTGGTTGGTGAAAAGCCACCACAGCCACCGTGCTGTTTCCATTGAAGAAGTGAAGACAAGGTGAGCCTACTGCCACCCCAGGTCTCCACTGCAGCCCAGTGTGGGGCCACGGCTCACCCCGAGGTCTAGGAGGTGGGCAAGCAGTCCTCCAAGATCCTCCCACCCCCAGGCCCCAGGAAGTCCTGGTCAGCTGACCGAGGGCACCCTGGAACCACCAACACTTCAGGTGTTAGCACGATCCTTGCAGAGAAAGGATGAGACGAACTCTGCTCAGATGGAAGAAACTCTTCCAGCTTCACTTCAACCTGTTGATCACACTGCCCTCTGTAGGGACTGTTTCAAACATCATTGTGTCCAGGGGATTCCCTGGTGGCCCCATGGTTAGGAATCTGCCTTCCAATGCAGGGACATGGGTTCGATCCTTGGTCGGGGAATTAAGATCCCCTATGCTCGGGGTGACTCCAGAGCCTGGGTGCCACCAGCAGAAGCTCCCACTGGAACTAGAGAAAGCCTGGGAGCCACAACAAAGAGCCCACGCACACACCAAAAGACCCAGTGCAACTAAATTTAAAAACAAATCAATATGTCCAAGCTACTCTCCCCGCTGAGAACCCCTCAATGCTCCCTCAAGCCGACAGCATCAGCTCCACCCCTTGACACATCCCATAAACCCTCCGAGCCTGGCGCCTGCCTATACTTGTCACCTCGGTGCTGGCTGTGCCCTTCGTTCCATTCACTTTTGCCCCATCCTTCCAGCTGTCCACACCTGCCCTCCCTCACTGCCTGGGCCCACTTCCTCTGGCTTCCCCTCCTCAACCTCCAAGCTTCAACCCCTTATCTGAGCTGCCACAGAGCCCTGGACAGACACGCTGCTGTGTGTCAGCTTTGAGCCACTTCCTCCCTCACGAAAGCCCTCGAAGGCAGATTGGTTTAGGTGGTTTAGCTGCTAAGTCGTGTCCAACTCTTGCGACCCCGTGGACTGTAGCCCGCCAGGCTCCTCTGTCCATGCGATTTTCCAGGCAAGGATACTGGAGTGGATTGCCATTTCCTTCTCCAGGGGATCTTCCTAACCCAGGAATCAAACCCAGGTCTCCTGAATCGCAGGTAGATTCTTTACCGACTGAGCTACGAGAGAAGCCTCTCGAAGGCAGGGACCACATGTTATCTGTGCTTGTCACGCAGCCCGACCCTGCTTGGCTGAGAGCAAACGCTCGGCATTTGGTGAATGAACACGCGGCATCTGAGGCAGCCCCATCCGGCCGCCCACAGTGCCCGCGAGCCAGGAACCAGGTCCCAGGCCAACCACGGGGTATGGACTGTCCCCATCAGAAGGAACAAGTTTTCACGGAGCAGGCAACATCTAAGCCAATGCTGTTCATATCTTTAAATAGAACCTCAACAGGGCGAGGCGGGTCCAAGCTGTAATTTTACTGGTAGCAGTAAAAAGTGATGCCTTTGGGGTACAGATTAAAGAGAATACAGATAAAAAGAAAGACATGCGTTAGGGTTTTTGTTTTTGTTTTTTTATCATTCAAAATTTTAAAAGACTCTGCCTGAAAATAGGACGGAATGGCTTCTCTCTTTTATCATATTTCAAAACTAATCTACTCCCAGACAATAGGAAGAGGTTTCCTTCTGGTTACAAGAAGAAAGGGGTGTGGATTTGGGGTCAGCAGATTTATTGTTTCCAGATGTTTGCAGCTCTGGGATTTGCTAAAAGATTTCAGAGAACAGCAGTGAAGCGGCATCAGGGGGCAGGGTGAGCAGAGCAGAGAGAGAAAACAGAGCCACACTAGAAGGAAAAAGAGCCTCTGCTCTTCTGAGTCACAGGGAAGACAGCAGCTCTGCAAAGTGCCCTGAAGAACAGGCCAGAGGCACTTTACTATTGTCAGATAATCTTAGAAGAAACACTTAAGAAGCAGAGATGCTTGTTTTTAAACTAAATGGATATCATCATTTTCTTATTAAAAAACATGACAAGGTCCAAATGATGGGCTCTTATGCCAGCCAAACAAAGACCCTGCTATGCTCCTAACCAAGTCAAGGACACCTGTCCTCTTGGGGAATCCTTGGTACAAACAACCCTTCCTGAAAAGATGCTGCAAAAGTGAATACGCCAATCCATGCAGCACTTGCAGAAGAACACAACTCCAAAGGCAGAAAGTTCTATTGGCAACTGTTTATTCATCAGTGGTTAGCATGTTTCCGACAGTCCGTTGTGAACTTCAGGGATGTGGTTCTCTTGACAGTTTACTGAAGTCAGAGACAATGGATAGGTGTCCACAGGAGTGTTTATGTGAGGAAGCACAGCACAGTACAGACCCAAATACAGAACCGTCTACGCTGCTACATCTCTCTCTAACAGTGCTCTTTCACTAGAACCCGAAACATTTCCAAACCAACTGCTGATGTCATCACGGTGACAGTCACACGATGAGTCAAGGACTTTACCCCCCAGGTTTTTTCCGTGCTATTCACCAGTCTGACAACAAAAAAACCTTAGCAGACTATGTCAATAATAAATGAAGATGGGTAATAAATATAACCTTAATGTATAAACTGCTTTCAAAATGCTGGATAACCATAAGCTTGCAATTTAATCAAGAGTTTGCATTTCTTAGTTAAATCATAAGAAGAAGAATGCTCTTCATTTACTTTTACAAGCAAAATAAATTTTAAATACTTTTTTTTATCCATCAGAACTTCCCTGGTGGTCTAGTGATTAAGATTCCACACTTTCGATGCAGAGAATGTGGGTTTGATCCCTGGTCTGGGAATTAAGATCCCATATGCTGCACAGTGTGGCCAAAGAAACAACCCCAAAAATGACTTTAAATAGTGCTCAATTAATTTGGGCTTCCCTGGTGGCTCAGCTGGTAAAGAACCCATCTGCAATGCAGGAGACCTGGGTTCGATTCCTACATTGGGAAGATCCCCTGGAAGAAAGAAAGACTACCCAACTCCAGTATTCTGGCCTAGACTATACAGTCCATGGGTTGCAAAGAGTTGGACGTGACTTTCACTTTCACTTTCTTCATTCATCAGGTTTGGATTTTTTTATACCCAGAAAATTAGAGTAAAATTAGAAGGTTAATAGGGTGATCCTTTATTTCCTGTTCCTCTGCTTCTTGCTTGCTTTTTCTCACCAAACTCTAAGTCCATTGAGTCTTCTAAATGTGTGACCCATAGTGGATACATGTTATCAGAGCCGGCAACCACCACTTCTCATGCCCTGGGTGAGGCTGACAGGTGAGCTGAGCTCAGGGTTTGTACCTAACCAGCTCTTCTCTTATGTGGCATGTTCATGCTTCACCAGAGGAGCCAGATACTGACCAAGATGCTGTGTCTTCGCTCTGAAACTTACATGTGACAAATATTGCAGACACTGTTGAAACACAGTATGAGAAGGGAACTGCTATTATAAAAACTAAAATCTGCTATTATAAATTTCCAAGGAATGCCTTGGAAAGACATGGAAAAGGAGCTGCTAATAAAGAAAGAAAGAAACTGCTGTCAAATTAGGTGTAAGCTAATTAACTGTAAAAGATTGCAGAGTAGGGTTGGGTAGGGGGGACATGGGAAAAAAATAGAAAATTTTGCACTCAGGTTGTTTTGTTCTTCCCTGAAGTATCCCAATCTGGAAACTGCAGCTGATGCATTTTGTGTGTTGTTAACAAGAAGGACCACACAGAATTTATTTTGGTTGACTAGTACTCCAAATTTTTTTTGAAGATTGTCCAAAAAATTATGTACATACATACATATATTTATATATATATATATATAAAGTCACAATGAAAAAGGCACATATTATCATTTTTTAATGATTAAGTGCTCTTGATCAAGGTGGATAAGTAGGCTTGCAATAATGTGGACAGAAAATAAAGAAGCTGCCCAGCGGGGCGGTAGATCAAAGAAAACCTTTCTTGGTTCTTGCTCTCTGAATGTGTCCAGGGTTAAAATAGATCAGAATTCATGCACAGAATGGATATGATTTTGTAACTGAATATCTCAAAAATAAGGTCACAGTGGAACTCAGAGCCTGCAGCATTGCTAAGCCTTTACACAGCTTCTTTCTCTGGGCAGCTATGGAACACTGCAGAAGACCTGGGTTTCAGCAAACAAGCATGGAAGTAAAGGGACACCACCACTAGGGCTGGAAGATTTCCTGACTAGCTCCTCTCCCGTCCTTCAATACCAGGAATATGAACTCGCCCCATCCCAGCCCACAAAACGCTCATATGAACGTGGGGGTGGAGGGGCCGCCCCTTACCTTCTGACGCTGCTGAACGTTGGCCACGGTGTCAGGCTGAAAGTCCAGCTTGTCCGTGCGGCAGAGCTTCCAGTAGAGGATGATGACAATCACCAGCACTACCAGCGCCGGCACGACCACGCCCACGATGACCCAGAGGTTGCTGCTCTGGGACTCGGGGGGCGGCCTCTTCACCCTGTCCACAGCTGCACACGAGAAAGCAAGGTCTCCCAGTGAGTCCTCTGCACTCCTTTACTGGACAGTGAATGCCCCGCCCACTAGCAGAAACCCTCCCACGTCATTTCAGCTCAAGACAATGGGGAGAGATGATGGCCCCCTGAAGACAAAAAACGGGACGCAGTAAACACAACCCAGGATGTTCCAGCTACAACACAGTAAGGATCACAGCGACATACATGACGCGTCTAAAGGAACATCGCTAATTCAACGGCCAAGTGAGGTTGATTCCAGGCCTCCTGACATCCAGCTTATTCTCCTGATGTCCAGCTTATTCTACCAGGTCCCTCCCTATATTCTCGCTGCAGGAAGATCTCTAATCCTCACCAAAAATCAGAAATCCCAGTAAGGGGTCTGTGAGCACTGTCTTCATTCCTCATCTGGGTCTCTCTCTAAGCCCTTGAAATAGGACTTTGCATTTAAACTGCTTTACTTTTTTTTGTCAATTTTACAATTACACTAAAATATTTAAGATTTTTTTTTTTTTTGGATGTGGATCATCTTTAAAGTCTTTATTGAATTTGTTATGATATTGCTTTTGTTTTATGTTTCGGCTTGTTGGCATGTGGGATCTTAGGTCCTCAACCAGGGATCAAACTCACACTCTCTGCACTGGAAAGTAAAGTCTTAACCACTGGGCTGTCAAGGAAGTCCCCTCAACTAACATTCTGAATCCTCCACCCTCCGCCCCCCTACCTCCCACCGCACCCCCATCTTCCATGGCCTTGGACGATCATGCTGCCATTACTCTGTCCTCCTCAACCTCCTTCACGGGCTCCTCTCCCTAACCCAGCCCCCAGTACTGGGCCCTCATGCTCTTCATTTTGCATTCCTCCTCTTGCACGATTCAGCTTTTCTTAAAAGCTCAACTCTTTTCGGTCCTTTTAAAGCTCAGGTTCCAATTACCAGGCTCTGGAAACCAAAACACCCTCTCCCCTCTGCCCAGCTCTCTCATCCATTACGGTCACTTCGCAACAACCTCTCCATGACAACAGTGGATTCCCCTTGTCTAAGTTCTTTTGTCCTCGGATGTCTTTGTCTTATAAATAGTACTATGCTTTTCTTTCAAAATGCATGTTACTACATAAATGTACCATCTTGATATACAATACCACTTCGTTCATTAATATGGTCATGACTATGCTCTCTTCAAACACAACCTCAGTCTTCCTGGGCAACGACTAAGTTTTATACTTTTTTCATATCCTGTAATGGTTAACACATGCTACGGGATCAGAATGGTTTCACTCGAAGGTGTAACAATAAAAAAAGATGCTTAGTGCTGGTTTAAGTCTGGGTTTAGGCCCCTGTGTGACCAGGGAGGGGAGCAAGCCCTCTAAAGCACATACACTCTGAAAGAAGCACAAATTACAAAGCAAAGACTCTGCAGGAAATGGGGAAAGTGACAGGGTGTTAATATTTTGCATCTTTTAGTTTGCCACGAATATAGTCTGTACATGTAATTTATGTTGCATGAAAACAACTGACAATACTGGAGTTACACAACCAAACTGAGGAGCTGGGACAACTAGAGACTCTTCTTAGTTCTAACCTAGTGAAACCCTGTGACTCATCAAAATGAGGGCCTGACATGGGGTCCACAGCTGTTTTGGGGGCTGGTTCTAGTCTTGGCTGAGGCTTCCAATCCCAGGACTGCTACCGCTGTGGTCTTCAGCACAAAAATGAGCCAAAGAGAGGTGCAAGAGCAGATGGAAGTAGCCTTGCAAAGTGCCCAGAGCCTACTGCAATGCATCTTTTCTAAAAAAGTGAGTGCTCAGCTGGAGTGGGGGCACTCATCCAACAGTTAGAAATACCGTCTATGAAGAAATGCAAGTAAGTGTTTCATTATTTTTTCTGGCTGCTTTGAAACACAACACACCAATATACAATCATCTCTCAAATATACAAACACAAACCACCAGTGGTTAATTGCTTCAACTCTCCCATGATCACCTATAAAATGGAGCAAATGTGCCCACTGGTCCTCATCTTCGTTAGTTTCCAAGAACAGCTCTTACAAAGAACATTCCATTATTGACGATTATTTCAAAGCTGTCATTTTTTTAAGAACTGCCCTCATCGTTGAAATTTGGGGGGAGATTTTCAATAACACTCTCTGATGCTAAATTCCTTCTAAACATTTAGTTATCCCTTTACTGTTGGGAGGAAATATCTCTGGGCTCTTACAAGGATTGCTCCTAGGAACATAAAGGAAAAACACCCACATTAAAATAGTAGTCTGATTCAGAAAGCCATATTTAGAAAAACATACTCTTTCATGTCTCCTTTTCTTACTTTTAAATAACCAAAATCTGTGAGCTGAGGGGAAAAAAGGCATTGAGAATAGCCATCGCAAGAGCGGGCAGGAGCCTAGACTCTTCCAGCAATAATAAAGAGTATCAAAACACCCCTAAATTATGAGTTGTGTTAAGGACAGGGTGGGAGAGAAACAGGATTGAAAAGGGTAAAGATCAAGGGCTTCTTTGTGTTAGAAGACCCAGGAGGAAGCCAATAAATTCAGAAGGTACTTCCCAGCTTCCTGTTTGACTCACTGTCCCCACCCCGACATTCAAAATGTGACATATAAGATTTTGGAATAAATACAGGGAAAACACATTATTTTACCAAGGATAAATTTTTTTTTTAGTACAGGAAGAAGGGAAAAATATTAAAGTTAACTTAAACTACTAAAACTCACTAAAACACTATGAATATAAAATAAATGCTGGGTAAGAAAAAGAATAGTGAATGCTACAACTACATGCAACTGAAATAAAGAAGGTCCTGGCAAATTAATTTTAATGACTGACCTCTTATATAAATGATACCTAATAATAAATATATAAGACATAAATCTACTATGCACACATAAGAAAGTTTTAAGATTATCATCAGAAAAAGACTGGCTTTTGAACCCCGCTCAGCACAGATGACTAGGAGGGGCCGAGCCTCACGCACTCACGTTGGGCCACAGCGCCTTGAATTCGGTAACCCAAGATGATGGCTGCCCTCTGGATGTCTATCTTGTTAATCAGATCTGAAGACTTGACTGCACTGAGTCTCTCTCCATCTTGATCCTCCACAAAGTAGATGAGCTGCACAGGATTGTCGTCTCCCTCGAGCCGTGACACATTTACCACCTGAAAGATAAGAGAAACCATTAGCATTTTAGAAGCTCACATTTCCAGATGCCCTTTCTTGGGAGCATTCAACCTTGACTGTGTTACCCAGGATTTATTCCTATCCTCCGAATAAGGTCATTACACCACTCCAGATCCCAGAATCCCCAAGATGCTCTCTTGATGAGAAGAAAAACAGTTAAAATGAAAGCTCCGCTCTGCAGAATAACAACTGTGCTTTGTTTTGCTCCAAGTCTTCTTTGAGACAAAAGAGCAAGGAGGGTACATATAATATACCAATTCCAGCCTAGAACTGCTATCAACCAGCTCCAACAGGTCACGGGAGAGTGCCATTGTCCTCCCAACAGCCCTGGTTCTCTGCAACTATTAGTGGTTCTAGCCAATCCTTTCTCAAATCTATTAGCATTTTCTCCCTGTTCTTCTAGGGCAGAGTTTCTCAACCTTGGCACAATTGCCATTTTTGATCCAGATAATTCTTTGATGTGGGACTACCCCAAGTATCACAGGATGTTTAGCAGCATCTCTGCCCTCAACTCACTAAAGGCCGGCAGCAATAGCCATGTCCTTCCTCACCACCTGTGAAAACCAAAAATGTTTCCAAACATTGCCAAATGTACCCTGGGGTAGGGGGCAAAATCATCCCCTGTTGAGAACCACTGCTCTTGAGATAATAAATCTCATTAATTTTTTAATATCCCACTCTCAATAAGAGATAGATCATCCAGACAGGAAACAATAAACAGCAGATTTGAAAAATGCTGCAGACCAAATGAACCTAACAAACATACATAGAACATTCCATCCAATGGCAACACGATATGCATTCTTCTCAAGTACACATGGAACATTTTCTAGTGCAGATCATATGTTAGGCCATAAAACAAGTCTCAAGGTGGACATGAGTTTAAGCAAGCTCCAGGAGTTGGTGATGGACAGGGAAGCCTGGCATGCTGTAGTCCAAGGGGTAGCAAAGAGTTGGACATGACTGAGTGACTGAATTGAACTGAACTTCAGTACTTTGGCCACCTCATGCGAAGAGTTGACTCTTTGGAAAAGACTCTGATGCTGGGAGGGATTGGGGGCAGGAGGAGAAGGGGACAACAGAGGATGATATGGCTGGATGGCATCACGGACTCGATGGACGTGAGTCTGAGTGAACTCCGGGAGATGGTGATGGACAGGGAGGCCTGGCATGCTGCGATTCATGGGGTCACAAAGAGTTGGACACGACTGAGCGACTGAACTGAACCAATAAGAAGAGACAGGACTCAAAAACTACAAGTGAAAGAGAAAACATTACATTAATACCACAGAAACATAAAGGATCAAAAGAGACTACTGTGAACAATTATATGCCTACAGATTTGACAACCTAGAAGAAATGGATAAATTCCTAGAAACATACAACCTACTAAGACAGGATCGTGATGAAACAGAAAATCTACTCAGACCAATAATGAGTAAGGAAATTAAATCAGTAATCACAAACTTCCCAGCCAAAAAAAAAAAAAAAAAAAACCCAGAACTAGATGATTTTACTGATGAATTCTATCAAATATTTAAAGAAAAATTAATGCCAAACCTCAAAATTTTCCAAAAAATTGAGGAGGAAGCATTCTCAAATTGATTGTATAAGACTAACTATCTTAATTCCAAAGCCAGGTATAGACACTACAAGAAAAGAAAACTACAGACCAATATCTTTAAGAAACACAAATGCAAAATTTTTCACCAGTCTTAGCACACCAAATTCAACAACAAATCATACAATCATATCAACAGATGCAAAAAAAAAGATCTGACAAAACTCAACATCTGTTTATGATAAAAACTCTCAACAAATTGAATACAGAAGAAACATATCTCTATATAGAAAAAATCATATATGACAAATCCACAGCTATCACTGTGCTCAATGGTGAAGGTTGAAAGCTTTTCTTTTATGATCAGGAATAAGATGAGATTCTCCACTCTCACTACCCCTATTCAACATAATACTAGAAATCCTATCTGAAAAAATCAGGCAAGATAAGTAAATAAAAGGCACTCAAGTTGAAAAGGAAGTGTTTTGGGGGCTGGTTCTAGTCTTGGCTGAGGCTTCCAATCCCAGGACTGCTACCGCTGTGGTCTTCAGCACAAAAATGAGCCAAAGAGAGGTGCAAGAGCAGATGGAAGTAGCCTTGCAAAGTGCCCAGAGCCTACTGCAATGCATCTTTTCTAAAAAAGTGAGTGCTCAGCTGGAGTGGGGGCACTCATCCAACAGTTAGAAATACCGTCTATGAAGAAATGCAAGTAAGTGTTTCATTATTTTTTCTGGCTGCTTTGAAACACAACACACCAATATACAATCATCTCTCAAATATACAAACACAAACCACCAGTGGTTAATTGCTTCAACTCTCCCATGATCACCTATAAAATGGAGCAAATGTGCCCACTGGTCCTCATCTTCGTTAGTTTCCAAGAACAGCTCTTACAAAGAACATTCCATTATTGACGATTATTTCAAAGCTGTCATTTTTTTAAGAACTGCCCTCATCGTTGAAATTTGGGGGGAGATTTTCAATAACACTCTCTGATGCTAAATTCCTTCTAAACATTTAGTTATCCCTTTACTGTTGGGAGGAAATATCTCTGGGCTCTTACAAGGATTGCTCCTAGGAACATAAAGGAAAAACACCCACATTAAAATAGTAGTCTGATTCAGAAAGCCATATTTAGAAAAACATACTCTTTCATGTCTCCTTTTCTTACTTTTAAATAACCAAAATCTGTGAGCTGAGGGGAAAAAAGGCATTGAGAATAGCCATCGCAAGAGCGGGCAGGAGCCTAGACTCTTCCAGCAATAATAAAGAGTATCAAAACACCCCTAAATTATGAGTTGTGTTAAGGACAGGGTGGGAGAGAAACAGGATTGAAAAGGGTAAAGATCAAGGGCTTCTTTGTGTTAGAAGACCCAGGAGGAAGCCAATAAATTCAGAAGGTACTTCCCAGCTTCCTGTTTGACTCACTGTCCCCACCCCGACATTCAAAATGTGACATATAAGATTTTGGAATAAATACAGGGAAAACACATTATTTTACCAAGGATAAATTTTTTTTTTAGTACAGGAAGAAGGGAAAAATATTAAAGTTAACTTAAACTACTAAAACTCACTAAAACACTATGAATATAAAATAAATGCTGGGTAAGAAAAAGAATAGTGAATGCTACAACTACATGCAACTGAAATAAAGAAGGTCCTGGCAAATTAATTTTAATGACTGACCTCTTATATAAATGATACCTAATAATAAATATATAAGACATAAATCTACTATGCACACATAAGAAAGTTTTAAGATTATCATCAGAAAAAGACTGGCTTTTGAACCCCGCTCAGCACAGATGACTAGGAGGGGCCGAGCCTCACGCACTCACGTTGGGCCACAGCGCCTTGAATTCGGTAACCCAAGATGATGGCTGCCCTCTGGATGTCTATCTTGTTAATCAGATCTGAAGACTTGACTGCACTGAGTCTCTCTCCATCTTGATCCTCCACAAAGTAGATGAGCTGCACAGGATTGTCGTCTCCCTCGAGCCGTGACACATTTACCACCTGAAAGATAAGAGAAACCATTAGCATTTTAGAAGCTCACATTTCCAGATGCCCTTTCTTGGGAGCATTCAACCTTGACTGTGTTACCCAGGATTTATTCCTATCCTCCGAATAAGGTCATTACACCACTCCAGATCCCAGAATCCCCAAGATGCTCTCTTGATGAGAAGAAAAACAGTTAAAATGAAAGCTCCGCTCTGCAGAATAACAACTGTGCTTTGTTTTGCTCCAAGTCTTCTTTGAGACAAAAGAGCAAGGAGGGTACATATAATATACCAATTCCAGCCTAGAACTGCTATCAACCAGCTCCAACAGGTCACGGGAGAGTGCCATTGTCCTCCCAACAGCCCTGGTTCTCTGCAACTATTAGTGGTTCTAGCCAATCCTTTCTCAAATCTATTAGCATTTTCTCCCTGTTCTTCTAGGGCAGAGTTTCTCAACCTTGGCACAATTGCCATTTTTGATCCAGATAATTCTTTGATGTGGGACTACCCCAAGTATCACAGGATGTTTAGCAGCATCTCTGCCCTCAACTCACTAAAGGCCGGCAGCAATAGCCATGTCCTTCCTCACCACCTGTGAAAACCAAAAATGTTTCCAAACATTGCCAAATGTACCCTGGGGTAGGGGGCAAAATCATCCCCTGTTGAGAACCACTGCTCTTGAGATAATAAATCTCATTAATTTTTTAATATCCCACTCTCAATAAGAGATAGATCATCCAGACAGGAAACAATAAACAGCAGATTTGAAAAATGCTGCAGACCAAATGAACCTAACAAACATACATAGAACATTCCATCCAATGGCAACACGATATGCATTCTTCTCAAGTACACATGGAACATTTTCTAGTGCAGATCATATGTTAGGCCATAAAACAAGTCTCAAGGTGGACATGAGTTTAAGCAAGCTCCAGGAGTTGGTGATGGACAGGGAAGCCTGGCATGCTGTAGTCCAAGGGGTAGCAAAGAGTTGGACATGACTGAGTGACTGAATTGAACTGAACTTCAGTACTTTGGCCACCTCATGCGAAGAGTTGACTCTTTGGAAAAGACTCTGATGCTGGGAGGGATTGGGGGCAGGAGGAGAAGGGGACAACAGAGGATGATATGGCTGGATGGCATCACGGACTCGATGGACGTGAGTCTGAGTGAACTCCGGGAGATGGTGATGGACAGGGAGGCCTGGCATGCTGCGATTCATGGGGTCACAAAGAGTTGGACACGACTGAGCGACTGAACTGAACCAATAAGAAGAGACAGGACTCAAAAACTACAAGTGAAAGAGAAAACATTACATTAATACCACAGAAACATAAAGGATCAAAAGAGACTACTGTGAACAATTATATGCCTACAGATTTGACAACCTAGAAGAAATGGATAAATTCCTAGAAACATACAACCTACTAAGACAGGATCGTGATGAAACAGAAAATCTACTCAGACCAATAATGAGTAAGGAAATTAAATCAGTAATCACAAACTTCCCAGCCAAAAAAAAAAAAAAAAAAAACCCAGAACTAGATGATTTTACTGATGAATTCTATCAAATATTTAAAGAAAAATTAATGCCAAACCTCAAAATTTTCCAAAAAATTGAGGAGGAAGCATTCTCAAATTGATTGTATAAGACTAACTATCTTAATTCCAAAGCCAGGTATAGACACTACAAGAAAAGAAAACTACAGACCAATATCTTTAAGAAACACAAATGCAAAATTTTTCACCAGTCTTAGCACACCAAATTCAACAACAAATCATACAATCATATCAACAGATGCAAAAAAAAAGATCTGACAAAACTCAACATCTGTTTATGATAAAAACTCTCAACAAATTGAATACAGAAGAAACATATCTCTATATAGAAAAAATCATATATGACAAATCCACAGCTATCACTGTGCTCAATGGTGAAGGTTGAAAGCTTTTCTTTTATGATCAGGAATAAGATGAGATTCTCCACTCTCACTACCCCTATTCAACATAATACTAGAAATCCTATCTGAAAAAATCAGGCAAGATAAGTAAATAAAAGGCACTCAAGTTGAAAAGGAAGAAATAAAACTGTCTTTGTTTGTAGATGACCTGATATTATTTATATATAGAAAACCTTAAAGATGCTGCAAAAAAAAAAAACAAACAAACAAACCTAGTGGAATGACTAAATTCAGTAAAGTTGCAAGATATAAAATAAACATATAAAAATCAGTTGTATTTCTATACACTAATAACAAAATACCTGAAAAAGAAACAGTCCCATTCAAAAAAGCATCAAAAATAATCAACTGTTTAGGAATAAATTTAACCAAGGAGGTAAAGATCTGTATACTGAAATCTATAAGACACTGATGAAAGAAACCAAAGAATACACAAATAAATGGAAATATATCCTATATTCATGGATCAAAAGAATACTGTTAAAATGGACATACTATCCAAAGATATCTATAGATTCAATGCAGTCCTTACCAAAATTCCAATGGCATTTTTACAGAAATAAAACAACAACCTAAAATTCATATGGAACCACAAAAGACCCTGGTGACAAAAAAGCCAAGAATACTCAATGGGGAAAAGAAAGTCTTTTCTATAAATGGAGTTGGGAAAACTGGATATTCACATCGAAAAGGATGAAACTGGACACCATCCTACACACAAAAATTAACTCTAAATGGAAACACCTGAAACCACAAAACTCCTACATGAAAACATATGACAAAAGCTCTGTCACTGGTCTTGGCAATGGTTTTTGGATAAGACATTCAAAGCACAAGCAACAAAGCAAAAATAAACAAATGGGACTACATGTTAACAAAAAAGCCTCTATACAGCAAAATAATCAACAAAATGAAGAGGCAATCTATGAAATGGGATAAAATATTTGCAAATCATGTATTCAATAAGGGGTTAATACTCAAAATATATTAAGGAACTGATAAAACTCAATAGCAAAAAAAAATCTGATTAACAAGCATCAGTTCAGTTCAGTTCACTCAGTCGTTTCCAACTCTTTGCGACCCCATGGACTGCAGCACGCCAGGCTTCCCTGTCCATCACCAACTCCTGGAGCGTGTTCAAACTTATGTCCATCGAGTCAGAGATGCCATCCAACTATCTCATCCTCTGTTGCCCCCTTCTCCTCCTGCCTTCAATCTTTCCTAGCATCGGGGTCTTTTCCAGTGAGTCAGTTTTTCACATCAGGTGGCCAAAGTATTAGAGCTTCAGCTTCAGCATCAATCCTTCCAATGAATACTGAGGACTGATTTCCTTTAGGATTGAATGGTTTGATCTCCTTGCAGTACAAGGCACTCAAGAATCTTCTCCAACACCACAGTTCAAAAGCATCAATTCTTTGGCACTCAGCTTTCTTTAAAAAACAAAACAAAACATAGCTTTGACTATACAGACCTTTGTCAGCAAAGTGATGTCTCTGCTTTTTAATACACTGTCTAGCATCAGGGTCTTTTCCAGTGAATCAGTTCTTCACATCAGGTGGCCAAAGTATTAGAGCTTCAGCATCAGTTTTTCCATTGAATATTCAGGGTTGATTTCATCTAGGATTGACTGGCTTGACCTCCTTGCAGTCCAAGGGCCTCTGAAGGGTCTTCTCCAACACCACAGTTCTAAAGCATCAATTCTTTGGTGCTCAGCTTTCTTTATGGTCCAATTCTCACATCCATACATGACCACTGGAAAAACCATAGCTTTGACTAGATGGACCTTTGTTGGCAAAGTAATGTCTCTGCTTTATAATATGCTATCTAGGTTGGTCATACCTTTTCTTCCAAGGAGCAAGTACCTTTTAATTTCATGGCTGCAGTCACCATCTGCAGTGATTTTGGAGCCCAAGAAAATAAAGTCTGTCATTGTTTCCACTGTTTTCCCATCTATTTGCCATGAAGTGATAGGACTGGATGCCAGGATCTTCATTTTTTGAGTGTTGAGTTTTATGCCAGCTTTTTGACTCTCCTCTTTCACTTTCAACATGAGGCTCTTTAGTTTCTCTTTGCTTTCTGCCATCAGGGTACTATCATCTGCATATCTGAGGTTACTGACATTTCTCCCAGCAATCTTGATTATAGCTTGTGCTTCATCCAATCTGGCATTTTGCATGATGTACTTCGCATATAAGTTAAATAAGCAAGGTGACAATACACAGCCTTGACATATTCCTTTCCCAATTTGGAACCTGTCTATTGTTCCATGTCCGGTTCTGTTGCTTCTTTACCTGCATACAGATTTCTCAGGAAGCAGATAAGGTGGTCTGGTATTCCCATCTCTTGAAGAATTTTTCACAACTTGTTGTGATCCACACAAAGGGTTTAGGAAAGTCAATGAAGCAGAAGTAAATACTTTTCTGGAATTCTCTTGCTTTTGTGATGATCCAACAGATGTTGGCAATTTGATCTCTGGTTCCTCTGCCTTTCCTAAATCCAGCTTGAACATCTGGAAGTTCACGGTTCATGTACTGTTGAAGCCTGGCTTGGAGAATTTTGAACATTACTTTACTAGCATGTGAGATGAGTCCAATTGTGCGGTAGTTTGAGCATTCTTTGGCATTGTCTTTCTTTGGGATTGGAATGAAAACTGACCTTTTCCAGTCCTTTGGCCACTGTTGAGTTTTCCAAATTTGCTAGCATATTGAAGGCAGCACTTTCACAGCATCATCCTTCAGGATTTGAAATAGCTCCAGTGGAATTCCATCACCTCCACTAGTTTTGTTCATAGTGATGCTTCCTAAGGCCCATTTGACTTCACACTCCAGGATGTCTAGCTCTAGGTTGAGTGATCACACCATCATGGTTATCTGGGTCATTAAGATCTTTTTTGTATAGTTCAGTGTATTCTTGCCACCTCTTCTTAATATCTTCTGCTTCTGTTAGCTCCATATCGTTTCTGTCCTTTATTGTGCCCATCATTGCATGAAATGTTCCCTTGGTATCTCCCTTGGAAACAAATGGGCATAGGATCTGAACAGACATATTTCTGAAGATACACAAATGGCCAATGGGTACATGAAAAGGAACTCAATATCACTAATTATCATGGAAATGCAAATCAAAACCACATTGAGATATCACCTCACATCTATTAGAATGACTATTATCAAAAGCACAGGAGATAAATGCTAGTGAGGATGTAGAGAAAAGGGAACCTTTGTGCACTACTGGTGGGAATGTAAGTTAGTACAGCCACCATGGAAAACAGTGTGGAGATTCCCCAAAAATTTAAAACTAGAACCAGTATATGGTCCAGGAGCTCCACTTTGGAGTACATATCCAAAGCAAATGAAATCACTGTCTTTGAAAAGATACCTGCACCCCAAGTTCACTATTTTCAACAGGCAGGACATGGAAGTAACCTAAGTGTCCATCTAGGGACAAATGGATGAAGAAAATGTGATATGATACATACACATGCATGTACACACACAGTGGAATATTATTCATCCAAAAGAAGAAAATCCCATCATTTGCAACGATGTGGGATGAACCTTGAATGTATTACGCTAAGTGAAGTAAGTCCGACAAAGACAAATACTGTATGATCTCACATGTGTGAAATCTAAAAAAGTCAAACTCATGGAAGGAGTAGCTTGGTGATTGCGAGGGTGGAGGGGAAGAGAAATGGGGAGATGGTGGTCAAAGCAGGTACACTTCCAGTCATCAAGTTCTAGGGATCTCGTGTATAGCATGGTGACTACAGTTAATAATATTGTACTGCATACTTGTTGCTAAGAGAACAGACCTTAAAAGTTCTCACCACACACGAAAAAAGTAAATATGTGAGCCACGGATGTGCTAACTAATCTTACATTAGTAACTGTTTCACAATGTATATATAAATCAATGGAGAAGGAGATGGCAACACACTCCAGTATTCTTGCCTGAGAAATCCCATGGATAAAGGAGCCCCCTACAGTCCATGAGGTCACAAAAGAGTTGGACGTGACTTAGCAACTAAACAACGTACATAAAGTATATCATCACACTGTACACTTTAAACTTACACAACGTTATATGTCAATTACTTCACAATCAACTTGGGAAAAAATCTCATAAATTCATTACCTGCTGGGTCAAACAATACTTTGATTTGTCCCAAAATTTGTATCTCTCTGGTGTTAACAGGGAATCCTGTTACATCAATACTTGAGAATCTGGGACACTTGATATATCACAGTTTTGCATAAATATAGCTTTCTATTTTGTTTCTATTTCTCTTAGTAATATGCAACAACTTTATGGCCCCTTTAGACTCTAGCAAAATAGTGGGCTGACATTCTGAGAGAATGATCAACGGTAACCCCAAGCCCTCTATTTTAGACATGTAATTTGAATGTTCGGCCTCTACATTTGCCATTGGCAAAATGTAGCTGCTACTTTTCTAGCCACAATACAGAACTGTAATAGTGCCCTGTGCTCTGGACATGGCTGTTGGCCTCTTTCTTCCCCACTGGAAACTTTTGGCAAACTTTGGGCCCCTATTTCATGATTGCATTGTGAACGCCTACTTCCAGATCATGTATAAAGATCCTTAACATAGGTCCAAACTCTCATCCCTGGAGAATCTATTCTTTATACCTCTACATCTTAAGAATGGCTCACCTGTTCAGCCCTTCAATTGCCGTTTCTAGGCTAGTTTCTTGACCACTTCTGCTCCCTAACCACCTTCTTCCTCCCCCAGAACTGTGCTGTAGTAGCTGATTTTCATTAGCCTTTAGGATGGAATACTATAAAGGGCTACTGAAACACAATAGATTATATCCACCTGCCTGTCTACCTATGTGCCTATTTATTCCATTTTAAAGTTTGGATAAGTTTTAGAAATGCTTCTTCTTGCAGAAACCATACACCTAAATATCCAGTGACATCTACCTTGATTAAAAATTCTACATGCTTCTCCAATCTGAAAGTAACAGTCTGTAAAATCTAATCCCAACATCCTTTCTAGATGACTTCTTATCAGATTCATATCTGAAATCCATAAAACCAGGCTGTGACAGACATCATTTGGGGCAACATTTTCTATTTTTTTTTTTTAATATTTTCTGATCAAAATCACATATTCATCTATACAAATTATATGCTCATTGGAGAAATTTTGAAGAACAAGAAAAATAAGGATAAAGAATATAACAAAAATCACCTGAAACTCAATCAACCAAAGAAAATCATTGCCAATATTTTGGCATATTCCCCCCTGTCACTTTTTTCATAATATGTACATTAATATTTGGATTACATTGCATATATTCATTTGCAGCCTCTTTTTACTTGAGCTTTTTTCTATATTCCCTCACTAATTAAAAAAAAATGATAATGGGACATTCTAACATAAAGATTTCACTACAGTTTATTTGCCCATTCTCTAAGTGCTGGACTTTGAGTTTGTTTTAATACTTTCACTTTTACACATTATGGTTTGTTTTTTTTTATTTTAACGCCAAAAATACTTTGTGTTGAGGTATAGCAGATTAACAACACTGTGGTAGTTTCAGATGAACAGCAAAGGCACTAAACCATACATATAAAACATGAATCCATTCTCTCCCAAACTCTCCTCCCATCCAGGCTGGCACATAACACTGAGGAGAGTTTCGTGTGCTATACAATAGGGTCTTTACACATTATAGTTTTTTTTCTTTTTTTTAAATTAATTTATTTGCTTTATAATATTGCGTTGGTTTCTGCCAAACATCAACATGAATCAGCCATAGCATTATGTTTTGATGAAGAGTCCTGGTTGTACATAAATCCTTGCCTACGCCTCCATGTTTGGTCACCCTAAAGCGGAAGACATGTAGGGTATGTTTTCTAAGCAATTCATTAGATGGCACCGTTAGCCTAGGATGACTTGGTTAACTTTCACGTATTCCACATTTCTATCTTAGGGAACCTGCACAACTAATTAAGCATATCATTATGGAATTTTATGGTCCTCTACAGCTATTTTATGTGCATAAATTAACCTCCACCCAGACCTTGAGCTCTATGAAGCCAAGGCTGCTAAATAAGGCAAGGCTTTTTATGTTCATTTTTATTCTTAGTATTACAGTTATTTGTTTAATATTGCTCTCTTTTTTTTTCTTTTTAGTTTTTCAATTTCTCCATATTCTATAGCATCTGGCAAAGAAACTAGTTTAGAAACCTAACAACCACCTTTCTGGGAGGGAAAATAAAGAGCAACATTTACAGGGGAAAACTTGGTAAAAGAGCTGAGGGATGACAGTGATGCCAGTTCTCAGCAAAATGGCCAGCTCCCCATCCAAGTGTCAGCTTCACATCTTTCTCTCTAAAGCCTCTAAACCACCAGCCTCCACGTCTCTGCACGCTGGCTTCTTGTCTCTGAAATGACATAGCTCTAAATATCCCATTTCCCTAGCTTTAAAAGTCAGCATTTGGTAAAGACAAAAATCCAAAATAACATGATTCATATCAAGATGGGAATTAATTACAGTCCCAACCCTCAACTCTTGAGCATGCGCATTTTTAAATGGGTCACTTTTCGATTCAAATGGATCTGTCATTGCAACCTTTCTGCCAGTTTATGTTGTGAAGACAATTTGGGTAACAAGAGACAACCAGGGCTGGCAGGAGGTGGGGAAGACAGAGCGCTGGGATAGAGGACAGTACATTTCCTCTTTCCCGTCTCGCAAGGCCTCTCACAGCTGAATGATTTATCTCTACGATGCTATCAATAATGTGCACCGTTCCATAAAATCAGGTCATCCAGCAGCAATCCACTTATATATACTTTGTGGTCCCCACAAGGCCATTTGTTGCACTGACCAGTTATTAAGGACTCGGGAAATATCTGTCCAGACTCTAGCGGAACCGAAATGCTGACACATTCACTGCTGCTTAAGACAGCAATCAGGCTATTTATCAAGACTTTTCTCCTGGCATTTTCCATTTGCGTGAAAACATGGCCCCTTTTCAGACGGCTCCTCTCTCCTTCCCCTCCCTCCTCCCCTGGCCTTCTCCTTACCTGCACCATGCTGTTCCCAGCAGCGACGGTGGCCCTTCTCCACATCCGCCTTCTGGTGGAAACTTCGCTGAGCAGCTGGGCCAGCTTGCGCTCCATCTCAGCTTGAAACACTTCATTCTGGAGTTGCTTCTCAACAACACCCAGGAGGACTACACATAAGGTGAAACACACACAGGCCCCCAAACAAGTTAATAGTGGAGAGGAAAGAGTGTGTGTAAAGGAAATTAACAACACAGGCTTACTATAAAATGCCAATCCCTAGGAAGGAGGCATTAAAAGGGGAAAGAGAGAAGACGAATGGGGTGCGGGAGAGCCTCAGAGAGGGTAGGTCATGGGTCTTATCGCTGAAGTTCACAAAGACTGGTAGCCAGAAGTCCCAGGAGTTCAGCAATGCAGGAGCTTTGGAGCTGAGAGTTCCTACACAAGATCAAATGTTTTGTCTGCACTGATTTCAAAATTTCTGTAAACAGTCTGAGCTCATATTCTATCTTGACTCAAGATTCAGACTCATTAACTGATTTGAGATAAGGAAGCCTGTGTTCAGACATCTGGATTATCTAAACAGACAACGGCTTCTCAGCATGGTACAGAAGAAAAAAGTCTTAGTTTTTCAGCCAAAACTAGTTCAAATTCCCTTTCAGATAGGACCACGTGCAAGTCACTTAACCACTAGGAAAATTATTTCAAAAATAAGGCCACTGTACCATGCAAAGAGGTGGGGCCTTTATCAGGCATTATGTTGTACGTGAGCAATGAGAACTTGCAGGGCCCAGGAACCTGTCCATAGTGATGATCCCCACTTTGCAAGCTTCCTCCCATGACCAGTGACGTACCAGGCTGCTCCCACACTGTCATAGGCTGGGCGTCTTTTACTCTTTTGTGTCCCAAGTTAGAAATCGTTTATCTGCAATTTCATGGCTATGAATATCTGACCCAGGCCCACAAGACTTTAAAGCATGCTTCTTAACTGCTCACCAAGTTACCTTATTTGTAAGGTATAAATAACAGACATATGAGGCTTTTAGGGGAAAAGAAGAGATCCTTGCTTTGGAAACTTGTCCTGCTCTGGTCAGAAGACTGTCAATTCCTCTTAGACTTTGTCCTGGACTTGATGTATGAATTTTAAAGGAAGCCAGTCCTTTCTGTGCCATAACTCAGTGGGACATATTCTCGCAGTAGAATTTGAATCCCTTTTCTCATTCATTCTTTGCCAAGAATCTAAGGTACATGTTGCCCTGAATTTAGGACTCAGAAACAGGAAAGGCGGTGTCCCTCTCAATACACCAGCACAGGCTTCTTCCTCTTACAGTTTCTCAAAACATTATGTAAGTTAAACATACCTGTTCTTACCCAGGAGGACTTCAACAGCTGAGATAAGTTGAGCTGCGGGTACTGGAAGGCTATAGGAAGGAAACAGAAAAAGGAGAAAGATCTGTTAAAAAAAAAAAAATGTTTGCAACAGTCAGAAAGGTGAGTGTTCTAGGAAGCAAGGGATAAAGTCACAATATGCCATCTCTCCTTCACTAATCAGCTCTGTCTGTGGGCGCAAGGCTAGGGTGCCAGGCTGGGGTGAAGGCAGAGACAGTGACAGGGTCCTGAGCATGTCAGCCTCTAGGAGAAAGAGGGAAAAAAGGAAAGAAAGGGCGACATCATGGGACACTGTTTCACAGAGCTCACCCATAAGTTCCCCTTGAAATGTCACAGTTCCAGAGAAACCAGCTTTCACTCCGTGTTCCTCAGAGCCCTGGAAATTCCCAGCAATGACTCAGCCAGGGTAAAGTGACCCAATGTCTGGCATACCTATTAGCTCATCCATACCTGCACAATGTATCACTGAAAGTTGCTATTCATAAATAACAATTTCATCCCTGTCTACTTCTGCATTTTACAAGTTATTCTTTTTCATTTAATTAACACTACACTTAAATATGATAAGGCTTCCCAGGTAGCTCAAATGGTAAGGAATATGCCTGCAATGAGGGAGACCTGGGTTTGATCCCCAGGTCAGGAAATCTCCTGAAGGAAGGCATGGCTACCCACTCCAGTATTCTTGCCTAGACAATCCCATGGACAGAGGAGCCTTGCAGGCTACAGTCCGTGGGGTTGCAAAGAGTCGACACGACTGAGCGACTAACACACAGAACACAGTAATAATCATTAAGCCATTTGGCGGTTCCATTCTGAAAAAGAATTTGATATCTTTTTTTTCCCCTTGACTTCAACTCTGGAATCTACTGTTTTTTTGAAGTAAATATTTCCCCTATCTCGACTCCACTCCCTTTGTACTGTGAATTGAACTGTTTCCACCAGGAAGGAAGGTTTTTTTGGTTTTCATTTCTGTTTCTTTTTTCTTCTTAAATGTACACACAGTAAACCTTGGTCTTTTTGCTGTATATTTAGGTTGGTGCAAGCATAATTGCGGTTTTGGACCATGATTTTTAATTCATTATAACTATGCTCAAACACATCTTTTTAATCAAAATAGGAACCATTACAATCAACACATCTTTGCCAATGAGGAATAAGTTTGTTCATTCCTGTAGTGTGAAAATCCATGCTTCAGGATCTGATGAACTCTTGGAAAGCATTTTCTGCATCCTGCTAGTTGTGGAAGCATTTTCTCTGCAGAAAGTTGTCAAGATGCTTGAAGAAATTGTAGTTGGTTGGCAAGAGGTCAGATGAAATGGCAGATGAGGCAAAACTTCATAGCCCAATTCATTCAACTTCTGAAACATTAGTTGTGTGACATGTGGTCAGGTGTTTTTGTGGAAAAGAACTGGGCCCTTTCTGTTGACCAAAGCTGGCCGCAGGTGTTGCAGTTTTCAGGGTATCTCATCAATTTGCTGAGCATACTTCTCAGATGGAATGGTTTCGCCAGGATTCAGAAAGCTGTAGTGGATCAGACCAGCAGCAGACCACCAAACAGTGACACTGACCTTTTTTTGGTGCAAGTCTGGCTTTGGGAAGTACTTTGGAGCTTCTTCTTGGTCCAACCACTGAGCTAGTCACTGTGGGTTGTCGTATAAAATCCACTTTTCAACCCACGACACAATCTGATTGAGAAATGGTTCGCTGTTGTTTGTCTAGAATAAGAGGACACTTCAAAATGACAATTTGTTTTTTATTTTCAGTCAGCTCACAAGGCACCCACTTACCGAGCTTTTCCACCTTTCCAATTTGCTTCAAATACTGAATGACTGTAAAATCGTCGATGTTGAGTTCTTCAGCAACTTGTGTAGCTAGAAAAGGATCAGATTTGTTGATGGCTCTCAACTGGCCATTGTCAACTTCCGAACCACGTTCCTCATCTTCAAGGCTTTCTTCTCTTTTGCAAAACTTCTTGAACCACCACTGCACTATACATTCATTAGCAGTTCTTTGGCCAAATGCTTTGTTGATGTTGTGAGTTGTCTCTGCTGCTTTATGACCCATTTTGAACTCAAATAAGGAAATCACTCGAATTTGCTTTTTGTTTAACATCATTTCCATAGTCTAAAATATAAAATACACAGCCAGTAACAAGTCACTAGCAAAAAAACATAAAGCGAGAAATGGGCATTAAAATGATGTATAACATAATCAAATTTATTTAAGAAGGTATTCCAATATCAAACGGCAATGTTCAATAATGCAAAACCACAATTACTTTTGCACCAACCTAATAGTTTTATGGGTTTTGACAAGTGCATAGAGGTGTGTAACCACCACCATAATATACAAGACACTCTCGTCACTGCCCCCTCCCCCTACTCCAAGCTGCTTTCCTCACATCCTTCACCCCTGGTAACCACAGATCTGTTACTCAGTCCCTCTGGTTTCACCTTTTCCAGGACTGGTATAATCTTGGCTAGTACCCTTGGCTCTCTAAAGAGAATAACAAAGCAGGCCTAGGGGGAGAGGAGGGCTCTGGAGGCCCACCCCCGCGTGACCTGAGAAGCTCCAGTTTTATCTGATTTATATTCTGGATTTCTGCTAGCTATTCTGTTTGAAGAGGTCCACCAACACAAGTGCTCGCAGCCACGTTCCCCGGGAGAGCACCACTCACGTTCGGCGATCTGCAGCACCGGGTACCCCAGGTAGAAACTGAACTCCACCACGCTCAGGTTTCTGAGCAGCTCGCTCACTTCAGATCCGTTCAGAAACCCCTGTGAGCCTCTGACAGCAAAGACGATGTTCACTGGGCCCCGGTGAGGAGCCAGCCTCGAAGATCCCACAGTGATATTCAAGATCTGAAAGAAAGAAGAAATTGGAATAAGTTTCTAAGATAAATTAAAACATCTAACTAAAAGCCTGACTATGATTTCTCTTGCAATTTCCCTCACCAATTTTTTTTTTTAAAGAATATTTTTAAAGGAAAAGTAATTGGCTTCACAACCAGGTTCCCTTTTGTAATAATTTTAAACCCTCAGTTTATTGAAAACAGTTTTTACATTAAGTAGAGAACTGAGCACATGTATTTATAGTTCCTCCTCTTTTCGTTCCCACCCCAAATCCCACTGAAATAAGAATAAGATGAACAAAGGGGAATAGATCTATAAAGACACCGAGAAAAGAAGAAAACCAGAGATTCTGTCAAGTTACTGGAAGCTGGAGACAGGGTGGGAATCATGTTGATACAAAGCAGAACGGAGGGAACCAAGACCCCCAAACACACACATGCATAGACCACAGTGGTCTGAGAAGGGTCTCCTCCAGAGGCCCCAGGAGGCCTCCTCCCAGAGATCTGCAGGAACTGAGACCAGAGTGGGCTGCAGGACAGCAGGGGTCACTAGGTAAAGACTGGGCGCCAACAACTGATTCAGGTATCACCCACCCCTCTCCCTTCCACGTCACACCCAGGCCAACTCAGAAGGGCTAGCAGCCCCAGCTTCACCCCAGGAGGCGGAAGAACTGCTCCCTGAGGAACATGAGCTCCTGGCCTAAGAGGGCCCAAGACCTCTTGTGGGGCAGCCTCTAAGCAGGAAGGTGGGTGAAAATAACCACAGTGCACACAAGAGACAAAGAAGGAAAAAGCGTGAAAGAAGGAGCTGTTCTGCCATGAAAAATACATCAACACACCCCATCCCCAGGATACAACCTCCTCATCTCATACGATGGTCACCTGCCCCTGACCACATACTACCTGGTACCCGGGGCTCCAGGGAACTCTCCTATCAGGAGAGAGGGCTGATGTAGACACAGACTCTACAGCTGAAGGGGAAAGATGAACAAGGTGCTAAAACCACCTTCTTCCTCATTCCTAAAGACAACCACTAACAGCCAGCAGATGTTTACAGAAAACTGTGGTGTTGGAGAAGACTCTTGAGAGTCCCTTGGACTGCAAGGAGATCTAACCAGTCCATTCTGAAGGAGATCAGCCCTGGGATTTCTTTGGAAGGAATGATCCTAAAGCTGAAACTCCAGTACTTTGGCCACCTCATGCGAAGAGTTGACTCATTGGAAAAGACTCTGATGCTGGGAGGGATTGGGGGCAGGAGGAGAAGGGGACAACAGTGGATGAGATGGCTGGATGGCATCACGGACTCGATGGACGTGAGTCTGAGTGAACTCCAAGAGATGGTGATGAACAGGGAGGCCTGGCGTGCTGCGATTCATGGGGTCGCAAAGAATCGGACACGACTAAGCGACTGAACTGAACTGAACTGAACTGAACAGCATGAAAGTGAAGACCCAAGATAAACACAGAACAATGGCAAAGAATGCAGAGAAAACTTAGGACATGGGAGACAACTTATTAAAAATTCTAATTAACATCCTCAGAAACTTTCAAGGGAATATTGCAACATCATTCAAGACAAGCCTGCATTATTATAGGAAGCCTGCAATGAAACAAAGAGCAAATAACAATGAAAAACAAATGATAGCTAAAAGAAAATTCAATAGAGGAAATGAAAAACGTAATGAACACAGCTGAAGACTACGTCAATAACTAGGAGGACAAGATTAAGAAATCTGTAAAAGTAGGGAGTTTCAAAAAGAGGTAGTGGGACTTCCCTGGTGGTCCAGTGGTTAAGAATCCACCTTCCAATGCAGGGGACTTGGGTTTGATTCCTGGTCGGGGAACTAAGATCCCACATGTCACAGGACAATGAAGCCCGTGTGCCTCAACCACTGAGCCTACCTGTGCCACAACTAGAGAGAAGCCCTCACACTGCAATGAAGAGCCTGTACGCCACAACAAAAGATCCCGCATGCTGCAACTAAGACCTGACACAGCCAAAAATACATAAATAAATATTAAAGAGAGAGAGAGAGAGATGGAAAAAGTAAGAAATATGCATGGGGTGTCCAGGATCACCAAGATCTTTTTAAGATGAATTCGAAAAAGAAAAAACAAATAATATGGAGGAATATTAAAGAAATGTAAAAACATCAGTTTCCATGTAGTACAAAGTCTGTTCTTTGATTAGTACTATATTCTGTTCATATAATGAAGCACTGCATTTCATGATATTCCATGAAATGAAATTCCATACTACGAAACTCCAGTGTATTCAGGCATTCCCCTCATTGGATATTTAAGTTGATACTGTTCTTTTTTAGAACATTCTTACATTTCCCACGTAGGCTCATCTCTCTTCGGCTCACCATATCTGAGCTCCCTGGTTATTGCGCCACTCTGCAATCTTTCAAATATACTTAGCCTATTCATGCTCTGTGGGCTCAATGCCATGGAAAGAGATGCTCTCTAATCCATGAGAACCGAATCTCCTCTGCTGGAGTGAATTAGTAAGAGTTAAGTGTGTCTGAAACAAAACATTAAGAAATGGGTTCCTCTTTAAAAAATAAAGCATCTTGTTCCGCACTCAAGGCTATTCTCACCTGCACCGTGAGGTTATACCTCCCCTGGTGGTGTTTTCTCACTTCTGAGAGAGCTATCATCAGGCCTTTCTCGATGCGCTGGGTGAAGTTGCAGAAGCCGGTGTCCACACTCTGAGGCACAAACTGGAGTACTGAAAAGAAGGACAGCAACACAGTCCCCTGAACGAGGCGTTTCTTGAGTATTTAAAATGAGGAGAGGGACAAAACAGTGTCTAAATCAATGAACTCTGTCCCCTAGTACATGGTTAAGCTCTATAAAATTATTATCTTACTGAAGAATAGTTGATGTACATGATTATGTAAGTTTCAAGTGTACCACACACTGATTCACAATTTTTAAAGGTTATATTTCATTAACAGTTATAAAATACTAGCTATATTCCCTGTGTTATACAATACACCCTTGTAGCTTTTTTATACATAGTAGTTTGCAACCCCTTAATCTCTTATATCTATACTGTCCCCACCCTTGGTTCTCTCTGCTTGTAAACGCTAGTTTGTTCTCTATGAGTCTATTTCTTTTCTGTTTTATTCACAAAGACACAGTATTTGTCTTTCTATGTCTGACTTAATTTCACTTAGAATAATACCCTCTAAGTCCATCCATGTTCTTGCAAATGGCAAAATTTTCATTCCTTTTTATGGCTGAATGTACTCTTGCCTGGAAAATCCCATGGATGGAGAAGCCTGTAGGCTGCAGTCAATGGGGTTGCTAAGTTGGACATGACTGAGCAACTTCACTTTCACTTTTCACTTTCATGCATTGGAGAAGGAAATGGCAACCCACTCCAGTGTTCTTGCCTGGAGAATCCCAGGGACAGGGGAGCCTGGTGGGCTGCTGTCTATGGGGTCGGGAAGAGTCGGACATGACTGAGCGACTTCACTTTCACTTTTCACTTTTCACTTTCATGCATTGGAGAAGGAAATGGCAACCCACTCCAGTGTTCTTGCCTGGAGAATCCCAGGGACAGGGGAGCTTGGTGGGCTACCATCTATGGGGTCGCACAGAGTCGGACACGACTGAAGCGACTTAGCAGCAGCAGCAGCAGTATATAAATACATAGGGATTCCCAGGTGGCTCAGCAGTAAAGAATCTACCGGCCAATGCAGGAGACACAGGTTCAAACCCTGTGTCAGGAAGACTCCCTGGAGGAATAAATGGCAACCCACTCCAATATTCTTGCCGAGAAATTCACATGGACAGAGGAGCCTGGTGGGTTACAGTCCATGGGTTCACAAAGAATCTGACATGACTGAGCATCACCATTATATATATGTGCACACACACATACATATCACATCTTCATCGATTCATCTGTTGACAGACACTTGGGTGCTTTTCTGTCTTGGGTTATTGAAAATAATGCTGCTATGAACACTGAGGTGTATGTATCTTTTTGAATTAGTGTTTTCATTTTTTTGGATACACATCCAAGAGTGGAACTGCTGGGTCATATGGTAGTTCTATTTTCAGGTTTTTGAGAAACCTCCATACTGTTTTCCATAGTGGCTGCACCAATTTACATTCCCACCAACAGTATACAAGAGTCCACGATGTATCATTTACATGTATCATATCATGGAAATGTGAAAAGCCAACTGTACCAAAGGACTGCGAGCAATGTGAAGGTGAATCACACCATTTAAAATGGAAGAATATCTAAGATAATAACTGGGGCATCCAAAGATACAACACGGAAATATTTGAAATATAAATAAATTCACTAATGATGAATTCTTGTGTATGTATGGGTGAAATGACATGGTATCTGATATTGTTTTAAAACACTCTAGCTTCCTCAAAAAAGTCTGTGTGAGATAAACAAAATTGGGAAAATGTTGATAATTTTTTAAGTTTGTATGCACATATGTGGGCTAACTACAGTATTCTTTCTACTTCTGTATGTTTTTAAAAGTCCATAATAAAAATTTAAATGACATTAAGGAATTACTGTTAATTTCAGGGGGTGTGACAATGATATTGTGAATAGATGTGTGTATGTATGCACATGTATGTTTTATGTGTGGGTATACATGTGTAATAGTCTTATCTTTTAGAGGCACAGGCTGAAATATTTATGAATGAGATGACACGAGGCCATATCAAAATAACGTGAGAGGAGAGGGCTTATCTGGGGACAAAGATGTAACAAAACTGGCTCAGAGTTGAAAACTGTTGCGTTAGTCACTCAGTTGCGTCTGACTCTTTGCAACCCCGTGGACTATTCCTTTGTCCCTGGGGATTCTCCAGGCAAGAATACTAGAGTGCGTTGTCATGCCCTCCTCCAAGGGATCTTCACAACCCAGGGAGCTTCCCAACCCAGGGCTTGAACCCAGGTCTCCTGCATTGCAGGCAGATTCTTTACTGTCTGAGCCACCAATTGTTGAAGCCATACGATGAGTACCTAGAGATTCATTATAGTATTCTGTGCACTTTTATATAAGCTGGAAATTCACCATCATCATAAAGTTTTTTCAAATTCTGAATAACAAGTTTTGACATAATCCTCCCCAAACTATTTTAAAACATAAAAAAATAAAATGAAATTCTATTTACAAATCAGAACAACTATACTTAAGTCTTCTTACCTGTTTGAACTTGGAACCTGGACTCTGGCACAAGGAAGGAAGGTTTCACAGCCAAGATTAAAGGAGTTTGGTCTCGTACAAGTTTACTATTTATAAGTACATTGATGACGGATATTGCCGTGTAAACAAAGGGACCAGATGTTACCAGAAAAGTGAAGTCAGCAAATAGCTCATAAACCTATAAAAATAAAGACAAAAGACATTAATTGGAAAATCTGAGGGTAACATAACTCAAACTAAAGGAAGTTGTATTGAGTAGAAAAATAATAAAGTTAGGGCTTCCCTTGTGGCTCAGCTGGTAAAGAATCCCCTCAATGTGGGAAACCTGGGTTCGATCCCTCAGTTGGGAAGATCCCCTGTAGAAGGGAAAGGCTACCCACTCCAGTATTTAAAAAAAAGAAAAATAATAAAGTTAAAAAAATAATTTTTAAATGAAGGGTTAGAGATAATTATTATTATAATTATTATCTCTGGCTTCAGAGATAATTAAAATTTTATTTTAGTTATTCCCCTCACATAGCTGTCAACTTTCTCAACAAAAGCACAAAATTACAAGAGCAAGGACTGTGAAAAAGAAGAATAGTCAATAGCAGGAACCAAATAAGGAATTCAGTAAAATTCAAGGTATTTTACTGTATTTAACCCACATAAAAAGGAGCACTGACTTTATTAAGCAGAGCTATCCACAAGAAATATGTGAGCCACATATGTAATTTTTAAATTTCTAGCAACCACATTTAAAAATATAAAAATAAACAGGCGAAATTAATTTTTAAAACATTTTACTTAAACCATATATGAAATATCATCTCAATTGTAGGCAATGCAAAAACATGATTAATGAGATACTTTGCATTCCCTTTTGCACTGAGTCTCTGAAATCTGGTGTTTATTTTGCATTGATAGCACATCTCACTTGGGACAGCCCCCATTCCACATGCTCAACAGCCACACATGGCTCATGGCTCCATTCAGGATGGTGCCAGCCTAGAACATGGCTTTGTGAGCTCAGCAGGGGACAGGAGGCACTAGCAGGCGTCCAGCATAAAGCGCCTAGAAACCCATCTCACTCAACGCACAGAAACACACACGCTCACTCTAAACTCTCATCCAAGCCCTTTCATGTAAATCAAGGGAAGCAAGATCCTTAGGTCATCACCCCAGACTCGAGTCTTAGAGCCCTCTGTTCCCCCTCTGCCAACACGTCCCCTGATGGACTAAACCTGGCCTCGTCTGGGGTCAGAAAGGCTTCCTTGGAGAACTGGATGTTTGAGGGGTGATCCAAAGGAAGAGAAGGCGTCCACCAGGAGGAGGGAGGGCGAAAGAGGAAAGCAAATGTCCTGCTCCCACCGTGACGTGCAATCCACCCAAGCTCCCTGTCCAGATTTCCACACCATGCAGACCCACCTTGAGCTCCACCACGCGGTTAAAGTGGGTCCGCAGCACCTCTTTGATGGACGTGATGATATACTCCTGCACGGCTCTGCGGGCCAGCACTGCAAGGCAGGTCAGTGTCATTATGAATGTGCAGAGGACCCACGGGCTCCCTTGGTCTCAGCGTGGAGGAAAAAGACCCAGTGCCTTCTCCTCCCTCCTCCCAGTTCCACCTTCCCTGAACACTCGGCTCCCTGCCTGTTCCTCCTCTCCTACCATCTTCCTTTCTATCCCTTATCCCCATCCCAACCAACATGCAGAATCAGGCTGCTGATAACCGCACGATACACTTCAGTGCATATGAACAGGATGCTGGCTTGACGCACACCTGCCACTTCTCAGGAGGAACAGGTGGGAAAGTCTAACGGGAGGCCACGGTCGCCAGACTTGTTCAGACATGACATCCGGGGTGCTCTGGGTTCCTGCGACTGAAACAGCCAAGCAGCTGCAAGAGAAGCTGCCACCTGTTGGCCAGTAACTCAGACGGCAGGCTGGGGAGAAGGTCAAGGTCTGTGACCCAGTTCAGAGGACACTGTCACCCCATGTTGCTCTCCTTGGCTTCTCTGATGCTAAAGAATCTGCCTGCAATGCAGGAGACCCGGATTCGATCCTTGATTCGACCCGGGGCTCGGGAAGATCCCCTGGAGAAGGGAATGGCTACCCACTCCAGTATTCTTGCCTAGAGAATTCTATGGGCAGAGGAGCCTGGTGGGCTAGTTTGTGGGGTCGCAGAGAGTCAGACACCACTGAGTAACTAACACTTTCATATAAAAACAAAGTTCCCCTCTTTTCCAGGAAAAGTGAAAAAGGTAAATGAGTAAGAAATTGCAGTGGGGGCCCTTACACATTTGTCCAACTAACTGCTTGAACTAAACATGAAGGTGTTTTACTTTAACTGTGTCATCTATGCATCCAATGGGTTATGAGGTCCAAAGACAAAGATCCTAGCAAACACTTTTAAGGTTCATTTAAATCTGTTTTCATTGCTGCTAATCTGTAACATTTGTCAGCACTTACTATATAGGCCAGGCACTGGGTTAAGCATTTTATATGCATTAACGCATTGAAATCTCTATAACAACCCAAAGAAGTAAGTGCCACCATCCTCCCTGTTTAACAGTTGTGGAAACTGAGGCTTAGAGAAGCTAACTGTCCGGAGAACTCACAGGAGCTGGTAAGGCAGTGAGGAGTTGTCTGGACCCAGACCTTATACTTTGCCCCAAAGCTGCACATCATATACGCGTTTCGTATTAGCACCTTTGGAAGATCACCCCAACTGAGAGAAGGGACGTGAAGCAGGGGCTTACCAGTTGTGATCAAATAGGCATCAGGAACTGTAATATCACACACGTATGGCGACTTGGTGGTGGCCAGCGCTGGAGTATGAACTGATGCTTCGGGAGTGGGGGTGGCCACGGGATGAAGGGACAGTGCGGGGAGAACCGTGCCGCCCTCGTGGGGATCCGGACCGGCAGTTCTGCTGTTCAGGGTAGTGTGACCAGAATTCTCAGGGGCGCCACTGGTGCCAGATACGCTTGGTTCAGTGGAGGTGTTCCTTGGTAAATCCGCGGGTGTGAAGGAGGGCCCACGCGAACCACCCGTAGGCTCTGCAGGCAGAGGTGAGGGGGTCACATCAGGAGCAGGCGAGGGTGCTGAGGGCAGGTGCCCGGCGGTGGCCAGCACTGTGCTGGGAGGGGCGACTTCCGGGAAAGCGGGTAAGACAGACGTGTGAGCGTTTACAGCACTGATATAACCAGAAGGTGTCGCGGTGGAAGAGAGAGAAGGTTCAGTTAAAACAGGTGGAGTGGGAACAGCGGTCCAAAGTGACATGAAGTGAGAGTCCGCAGTCAAAAGGGGCGCCGAGCTGGAGGGCGCCAGGGTGGTGACTGCGGACTCATGGGGCACGAGTGAAGACCCAGCAGAGGAGGTAGTTTCAGTGAAGGCTGAGGTCAAATGAGCTGCAGTGTCTGCCAGCGACACTGTGGGCGCTGCCGAAAACTTCAGAGAGTCAGAGGGGAAGCTGGAGCGTCGGGACTTTGCAGAGTCACCGGGGAGAAGAGTGAACGTGCTTAAAAGAAAGTCTGAGCTTGGCCAGGGCTGAGAAAACTCCAGGCTTGTGGAACCGGGAACGGAGGGCTGCGGTGACTGGGAATTGACTGCGTCAGTCAATGCAGGTGTCTCAACCAAGCCGGAAAATGCCTGAGAAACAAAGGTAGACAGATCCCTTGACTTCAGAGATGGAGAAGCAAATGCTTCCGAAGGTGGAGGGACGCCGCTGCTGTATTCCAGCGGTGGGGTAGAGAACATGCTGGATGCAGAACCCCAAATACTTGCAGTTTCAAGTTGGGAAAAACTGACAGGTTCTTGGTCCGGGAAAAACGAAGACTCTGCCAGCGGGTCCGAACTGTAAGATGTAAAAAGACCTGGGCCGCTGACGGCGAGCGAAGGTGTGTTTCTGTTTGCTGTGATGGGGAAAGAAGAATCGAGAAGGACGCCGGGGGTGCCCGAGGACGGCACGGCTGTCACGCTAGACAGAGTCACTGGAGCCACAGAGGCGGAGCCCGGAGCAGCATCAGGCGACAGCGAGGGGGGGCCGTGGGGAGGGTACACCTGCACGGCCACAACACTGCTCATCTCCCCCTCGGCTGAAACACCGACGCTGGTGGCTGAGATTTCCCTGGATGGAGAAGAGAGAGGGACCATCGGCCTGGAGGGGAAAAGTGTATCAAACTCTTGAGAATCTTCCTCAAATTCAGAGAAGTCCGAGACGACGCTGCTCAGTGGAGAGATGCTGCTGGCTTCCAAGGGGGTGGGGGACAGGGTCTCTGCACCATCGCCCGATCCCGTGTCCTTCTCCATGCGGCTCGTTGACAGCACGGGCCAGGACGACACCGCAGCGCAGGACACACACCACGTGTATGGTCTGAACGAAGACACCGTGCTCCGGACATGAGAGTCACCTGCACCACTTGGGACCACTGAGTGGCCGGGCCATTCTGATGCCTCACTGGAGTCGCCAGGAAGAAAGGGGCTATGTGACGTGTCAGCTGATTGAGCAGATGCCAGAGGAGTCGGAAACAAAGCCCAATGTGCACTGCTGCTGCTGAAAGCAAGGACCATCGGTGACAGAGCTGCAGGACGGTGTGTGCCTGGAGGGACGGTTTTGTCTAGACTCTGACCCAAAGCAGTGGTGACATCAGGGTACCTGTCTGTATCTGTGGCCAGAGCATCCTCTGGAGGCGGTGAGACCTGCCCTGACGGGGGAGATGGCTGCTGAGTAACATCATCGCCCGGTGGCCAGGACTCGGAAGACTGCGAGCTAAGAAGGAGGGTTCCTGAGCCCTCTGCTCCTGGAGGTATGATCTCCGGCAAAGTCCTGCTTGACACGTGTCCACAAGCATCAGAAGGATAAAACACCAAATTCCTACTAGGCATTGGAATTATGCCCTCGGCAGCGGGAAAAGCTGACTGGAAAGCACTGAAATGACCGGGGAGTTCAGCATGCGTGGTTGGTTGCTGCACTGTGTTTAGCCAGGCTGACGTCACTTCTTCATCTTGTAAAGGTATAATGGGTAATGGTGGAGTCAGCACGGACACTAAAGTTTCTTTGGGCGGCTCTGGCGGACTGACTGTGACGTATCGTACCGGAGAAACCACACGGGAGGTGGTCCAATAAGTCTCTGGCAAGAAGTTGTCCATTTCATCGTCATCTAGGATCTCGTTGCTCGTCACTGCCACATAATTTGCCGCAAAGATGCTGGGATCTGCTGTACTTTGGGTCCATTTTCCTTGGTTAAAAAAGGCTGTATCAAAAGTCGTGGTGGATAGAGATGATGTGACGTGGGGAGAACTGCTTTGCGGGGACCCTGGAGCGGTTTCTGTTAAGGCCACGTATGCAGTGCTGGGCACAGGACTTTCCCTCGGCATGAGCTCCACGGAGGAGAAAGAAAGATTGCGCTGTTCCAGAGGGAGCTCATCTAAGAAAATAACAGCCAAGTTTAGTTGAAAGGCAATGAAAAGTCACATTGATAACATTTTGTTTCAGATATGAAAATATTCTCCATCAACAGATACCCACCCACTCAGTATCCACGATTCAAAAAAAGTTAAACAACCAATTGAAAGCCAGAAATCGCCAGTTAACTGTCAGCATAATACCTGCAAATATTCATAAATTTGAGCACCACTTTTTACTTAAGCATGTTGTGTCTGTCTATATACACACATTGACATGTTCCGCTTGTCTTATCACACCACCACAGAATACTATAGAGGACATACAGAGCCGTCTCATCTCTTCTCATTTATCACTGAGAAAGAGAAGTTCGGAGAAGGTAACTAAATCAGTTACATGACCAGCCAGAGGCAGGTGGAGCTGGAATCTTAGTAGAAGCCTGCCTGGATGCCCAAGCCTGTTTTCCTGTTCTTTCAGAAAAGTTGGCCCTCATGAGAAATGAACACGATGACTCTGACAGCACCACGCGCTGTGCAGGCAAGAGTTCAGTAGCTTCCGAGTTACAGGACCTTCCACATCCAGGCTGCAGACTACCCCCAGGCTCACCTCCACCCTTCCCTGCTCTACTCCCACCCCACCCCAACCACGCTCTGGCCCAGTGAGCTACCTGCAGTTCCCCAAGCCAGATCCTCTGTGGTCAGTGATCTGCACACCCCTCTCCTTCGCTGCCTGGCATGCCCTCCCTCTGCTCTCTACCTGGATTATTTCTACCGGCCCTGCAGATGCAGCCCAGGCACCACCTCCCTCCTCAGTGCTCCAAAGGCGGGTGAGTGTCTCTCCCTCGCTTTCTAGCTGTCACATCCCTGATTGTGTCCCACTGAAATGAACTGTCTGCTCATTACACTCTGAGCATTTTGAGGACAGAAACAATTGATCTCTCTCCCTAGTGCCTAGCACAGTGAGTGACTTATACCAACAAAAAGTCAAAAGTGAAAGTCGCTCAGTCATGTCCGACTCTTTGCAACCCCATGGACTATACAGTTCATGGAATTCTCCAGGCCAGAATACTGGAGTGGGTAGCCATTCCCTTTTCCAGGGGTCTTCCCAACCCAGGGATCAAACCCAGATCTGCAATAGGCAGATTCTTTACCGGCTGAGCCACAAGGGAAGCCCAAGAATACTGGAGTGGGTAGCCTATCCCTTCTCCAGTGGATCTTTCTGACCCAGGAATCAAACCGGGGTCTTCTGCATTGCAGGCGGATTCTTTACCAACTGAGCCATCAGGGAAGCCCTTTAAACTCAATATACAATATAAAATACACAGCAAACAGCAACTTAGACACAGCTGAAGATTTAGTGAACTGGGGAACAGACTTGGAAATTACTCAGAATGGAGCACAGAGAAACAAAATGAGGAGGCATACAAAATAAAGCAGTGAAGAACATATAGAAGGCAAAATGAGATAGTACAACACACACTGGATCAAAGATTTAAAAGAAGCAATGGAGGGAACTGGGTGGAGAGAGAGAGTGCTAGAAACTCTTCAATAAGAGAAATGAATCCGTCAATTCAGGAAGACAAGGAATCACAAAGCAGGTGCATTAAAAAAAAAAAAAAAAAAAACCCATACCGACACACATGATGGCATCATAGGACACCAAAGACCAAAAAAAAAAAAATTCATAATAATAACTGTGCAGGTAGTCAGAGAAAAGGAATGGCAATTAACCATCAGGTAACTACTTCACTGAACTAGGGAGCCAACTAACAGTGAAACAGTAACATCTTCAGCATGCTGAGAGAAAATACCTGACATCCAGACCTGAATGACCAGCAGTACTCTCTATTTTTAAAAATAAGGACAGTTTCAGATTTTTTTAAAAAGTGGTTATACTAACAGAAGACCAAGAGAAGAGTCTCTCTAAACAAGGATATACATCAAAAGAAAAGGTGATTATCCTGGAGGGAAGATCTGAGAATAAACAGAGAATAAAGGAATGATAAAATATGGTTAAATCTAAACAAGCATTGATGTTATAAATGAACAATAAAAATATTATCTAATCTATAAGGTTACAAGAGACCTAATATAGAATTAAAATAGCTTGTTACACGGCATAGAAGTTCAACGAGCAGCCTTTAGACAAAACTGAATAGATCTTGTGTGTACACACTAAAATTTGTAAGTTAAATTCAATCATATATTTATATAGATGAACTATTTCTAAGCCGGTTCCGTTAGCATCTGAAAGTTACAAATTTACACCAGACAGAAGCTGCTTACTTTAAAGCTGCTCACTTTCTGTGGAATATGACTTTTAAAAATGAATAGATAATTAAAGAAGAAAACTGTTTCTCAGAGATTTTAGGTTGTTTCATAGCAATATTTATTAGGCATCTGTTGTCTTCCATACAACTGCTGCTGCCGCTGCTGCTGAATCGCTTCAGTCGTGTCTGACTCTGTGCGACCCCATAGACGGCAGCCCACCAGGCTCCCCCGTCCCTGGGAGTCTCCAGGCAAGAACACTGGAGTGGGTTGCCATTTCCTTCTCCAATGCAGGAAAGTGAAAAGTGAAAGTGAAGTCGCTCAGTCGTGTCCAACTCTTCCCGACCCCATGGACTGCAGTCCACCAGGCTCCTCCATCCATGGGATTTTCCAGGCAAGAGTACTGGAGTGGGGTGCCACATGCTACAACTAGGCTCTAGCATTTCTGGTCTATATGCTTTTACTATTTACCTGCCACATTCCAAGCATGAATAAAAGTAAAGATAATGCTTACTACAAATACAGTAAAGTAACAGCTGCTTTCCTCCGTAGTAAAGGTTAAGAAGTGATAAATTTGAGAAGTAATAAAATAACAATATATGCAACTATGCAGCACATAGATTTAAAAGTTTTCCTAAGAATAAATTATTTTATGTATTTGAAAACTCTGCTATGATTTATTTTGAAATAGAAGACCTGAAGAAAGAGCAAGATCCCTTTTTAATCGAATCAGAAACATACTCATAAGTGCACTGAAAACTGCAAGAGATAAAACAGCAAAGAGAGAAGCATTTAGTGGCTAATTTATGAGCCCAAGTATCTGATGCAACTTAAAATTCAATCAATTCTGCCTACAAAGGACAGGGAACAGGGAAGGCAAAGTGATCAAAAGAATGAAAAATTCTCCTGGCTAGTAAAACAGAGGAACAAAAACTTCCTGTTAAGAACTGTGAGGTGAGCCAAGCCGTGGTGCTTTCTCCCCCCTCCTTCTGGCCAAGTCCCAGGAGAAAGAAATCAGCTCTAAAGAGACAGCCGCTGAAATGCCATGGGAATCAGTTCTGTAGTTAATTCAGGAAGAGGTTAGAAAACCCAGGTGAGTCTCTCCCAGCAGAAAAGGCTTCCAAGACTCTAATTTCAAGCCCTGGAGATCAATTTTCAAGCTCTCAAGTTCACACAAGAGTGCAAAGTTCTCTCTTGGACAACACAGAGAAAGGAATGGGGATGATACACGCGTGCTGGGGGATCTTGTTAAGATAGAGGCACTGTCAGGCAGGGCCGGGGCAGGAGAGGGCCCGCTGGGCTTCTGCATGGCGCCCAGGTGGGGCCAGACCCAAGCACACTCTGAGTAACAAGTACTGAGCCACTTTCTCCTGTGTAGACGGTACAACATACCTTGCACCCCCTTCTCCTTTGTAGGTCCCTGCCAAGCTGTATGGAACAGAGCAGAAACTGCTCAAGTGCCATGCAGATTCACAGTGATGAAAATTCACAATGCAAACCCACAGAAAGCACATCAAAGGTGAACCCCAAAGTGAACTAGCCTTTGGGTGACAATGCTGTGTCAGGGTAGGTTCATTTACTGGAACAAATATACCGTCTGGTGGGGATGTTAACAATGGGGGAGGCTATGCGTGCGTGGGGGCAGGGAGTATATGGGAAACCTCTCTACCTTCCTCTCAATTTTGCTAACTGAATGAACCTAAAACTGTTCTTTAAAAAAAATAAAATAAAATATTGGGAATTCCCTGGTGATCCAATAGTTAGTCAGGACTTCATGCTTTCACTGCTGAGGGCCTGGGTTCAGTCCCTGGTTGAGCAACTAAGATACCACAAGCTGCACAGTATGGCCAAAAACAAAAAACAAATAAATAAATAATATTTTAAAAATAAAACTTTTTTAAAACTCATGTGTGAGCTGCCTGTCTCTAGGAAGTTGCTGGTCTCATTCACACATGCATAATCTGGTATTTATCCTTTTTGAAAGTTGTATTTTTCCATCTGGAAACCTTCCCTAAATACACTAGTCAAACATGGCATAGTGGACTTTTCAAGCTGAATGGATCCTTTAAGACCTTGGCAACCCCCTCGCATGGCAAATGAGACTCAGGGTTTAAGCTGACTTGCTCAAAATAGCATCAGGGCAGAGCCAGCCTAGAAAGGCAGGTTCCTAAGCCCTCACTGGTTGAATGTTCTTCGCACCACACCAGGCTGAGGCAAATCAGCCTATTTCATTAATACTGCTAGTGAAGAAATTACATTGAAAAACATGCTAAGTTGTGTTATTAATGAATTGAAAGCACATGCTAAATTCTGTGCCCCTGAAACCTATGCCAAGGCACACTGTTTGAGCTGTGAGGCCCCACCATCCACGCGGGGCAGCTCACAGCTGCAGGCACGGGCGCTCAGAAAACAAAACATCCTCTGAGGGTTGGCCTGGAAAACCCAAGGGACGGCAACATCAAAAACCTCTAAAGAGCTTTCATCCAAATAGAACCATTACTTTTGCTTCTCTGTTGAACTGTGGAGTTTGCAAAGCAGGGTGAGTCATCTCCACTTCACGGCTATTAAGTCCGCCACAAAACAAGAGCCCGCTAGAATCTCTAGGTGTTTAAAAACAAAAGCAGTCAGATAATTAAACCAATGCCCAATGTGGCAAATCTTCAGTACCTTTTATCCTACTTCTTAGGCTGTCCTAAGAGGGATTTTAGTGCCGTTCTTAAAACCATCCTCCTCCTTTTCTTACCTTTCATTTTTCTCTCCCTGGTTTATAAAAGAGGGTGTCTCTTCTCTTTCTTTCTCCAACCCCAACTGTCTATTAATACCTTCTACCAGCTACCTCCTATCTTCTACTCTCTCCTCCAAGTGGTACTGTTTTTATTACCAAATATCTAGTAGATAAGAAATACTACTTATAAAGACATATTTATCAGGTCGTATATATATATAGTAACATAAAGAGTTTAAGTTACTCTAAATGGTTTATGACTGGAGAAGGGAATGGCAAGCCACTTCGGTATTCTTGCCTTGAGAACCCCATGAACAGTATGAAAAGGCAAAATGATAGGACACCAAAAGAGGTACTCCCCAGGTCATTAGGTGCCCAATATGCTACTGGAGATCAGTGGAGAAATAACTCCAGAAAGAATGAAGGGATGGAGCCAAAGCAAAAACAATACCCAGTTGTGCATGTGACTGGTGATAGAAGCAAGATCCGATGCTGTAAAGAGCAATATTGCATAGGAACCTGGAATGTCAGGTCCATGAATCAAGGCAAATTGGAAGTGGTCAAACAAGAGATGGCAAGGGTGAACGTCGACATTCTAGGAATCAGCGAACTAAAATGGACTGGAATGGGTGAATTTAACTCAGATGACCATTATATCTACTACTGTGGGCAGGAATCCCTCAGAAGAAATGGAGTAGCCATCATGGTCAACAAAAGAGTCTGAAATGCAGTACTTGGATGCAATCTCAAAAACAACAGAATGATCTCTGTTCATCTCCAAGGCAAACCATTCAATATCACAGTTATCCAAGTCTATGCCCCAACCAGTAATAGTGAATTTAGACTGGAAAAGGCTAATTATGGCAGAGAGTACTTCCTTATCCAGGAACTTGCCTTTATATGATTATTATGTGCTAGTAACTTTGGTTGTTTTATGGAATATTAACAAATGAGAAAACAAAACTTGGTCTAAATTATACTGCTCATGAGTGAAAGAACCAGTAGTGGGCTTGGTGGAGAACTGAAACAGGCAAAAGTTCTAGCCTGATATCCAGGACATGTTTACTTGGAAAAATTTTCTCCCAACTTCCCCCACTTGGTAGGCTCCTTTGCAAATTTAAGCTATATTATTTACAGTCAAATATCCTTTTATATGAAAGAAGGATTGCCAAAAACCTGATGCATATGTGTATAGGTTATTTACTTGCAAATCATGTTTTGAGTCTCATTCTCTGTGTGTGTGTATATATACACACACACACATATGACATTTAGATATTGTAATGCCTCTATGCATGTATAGGAACTTGATGAGTGAGGACTTTCTCGCCCAGTATAGTCAATCATCTGGAAACCATATTGACTTTTTATTTAATTCTGCTGTATAGTTAAACATGAGCTTCTACATGTGACTTTTTGGTGTATTAGAGAAAGTAGGCTCAGCATGTTTTCCTTAATGAACGTTTCTCTTCAGTTCCTCATTCTAACTGCTGACACAGATCACTATCCCTCCCTTCTACAATCTCCTTAGGATAATAAATCTCTCTTTCTCTTTGAGAAAAGTATTAATATTTAATTGGAAAAACTCTTAAAATGTTAGGAAAATATTAAACCAAGCACTGAATAATGCCCAGGAGAGTAGGCAGCTTGATTTGTGCAATGAAGTTTAGTTGTTCATTTGCATTTTTTTCTAATCACAGTGACCTACTAAGTGGATCTTTTTCATGTTCCTTTTTAAAAGTAAAGTTCTATTGAGTAAGAAAATAAGTCACAAAAGGAGATGTCAGTTTACATTTCTTTTCCAAAGTACTCTTTGAAACAGTGCTTATTTGAACATATTAAATTTGTTCCAAAAATATTCAGGTCATGCATAATTAAATATGTAGCTTTTAGCAATTTTAGTTCTTCTAAGATATGTTGTATACTATACAGTTCGTACTTTTGAGTGAGTATTATTGTTTTATGCTTCCAGTTGTCTTTGTAATTTGTTATTCAAAAGTTAATGTTATGCAAGTATTGAAGGTCAAGATTTAGTGGAAATTTAAATGATAAAATGTATGTGTTTCAACACATACATTTGTGAAAAATCTTGGCAAAAATAGATTCAGAGGATGGTTAAAGATTAAAGAGGATTAAGGGCTGTTTTAACACATGAAATTTAATGTATTTTATTGATTCTGACTTATTTATATTATCTAGGTTATAAGTGAGAAGAAAGAGTGAAAGTTTAGAGGTCAGTCAGTATCTATGAACAGTATAGTTTTTTATATTCACACAAAGATTACTCCTGTGTTACATGAGGGATTTTTGGTGTATTGTGGTGGTGATTTTTTTAACCTATGAAATTCCCCTAATAGAATATGCAATACAAAAAAAAAAATCTTCTTACATCAGTAATAATAATAATGACAACAAAAGTTAACGCTTTGTACCTCCTATGGTTTGGGCAGTATTTATAGTGGTGTTAACATAGTAAACGAAGATCATGGCATCCGGTCCCATCACTTCATGGGAAATAGATGGGGAAACAGTGGAAACAGTGTCAGACTTTATTTTTTGGGGCTCCAAAATCACTGCAGATGGTGACTGCAGCCATGAAATTAAAAGACGCTTACTCCTTGGAAGAAAAGTTATGACCAACCTAGATAGTATATTCAAAAGCAGAGACATGACTTTGCCGACTAAGGTCCGTCTAGTCAAGGCTATGGTTTTTCCAGTGGTCATGTATGGATGTGAGAGTTGGACTATGAAGAAGGCTGAGCACCAAAGAATTGATGCTTTTTAACTGTGGTGTTGGAGAAGACTCTTGAGAGTCCCTTGGATTGCAAGAAGATCCAACCAGTCCATTCTGAAGGAGATCAACCCTGGGATTTCTTTGGAAGGAATGATGCTAAAGCTGAAACTCCAGTACTGTGGCCACCTCATGAGAAGAGTTGACTCATTGGAAAAGACTCTGATACTGGGAGGGATTGGGGGCAGGAGGAGAAGGGGACGACCGAGGATGAGATGGCTGGATGGCATCACGAACTCGATGGATGTGAGTCTGAGTGAACTCCGGGAGATGGTGATGAACAGGGAGGCCTGGCGTGCTGCAATTCATGGGGTCGCAAAGAGTCGTACACGACTGAGTGACTGAACTGAACTGAACCACATAGCATCTGAGTTTTATGTGGTCTTTTGATGAACAGAAATTATCAGTTTTAATGTGTTTAAATTCATCAATCTTTTCTGTAATCGTTTGAGATTTGTGTGTCTGTGTCTTAAGACGGAAAGCTTAAATCCTTCCCTAGAGTAAAAGCCATCATGATATCCTTTAAAAGCATAAAGCAAGAATGACACGATCAGGATAACGATCTAAAAGTCCCTCCTACTACAGTGTGAAGAACAGGTTAACTAGGGCCAAGAGCAGATGCTGAGTAAATTGTCTTATGAGAACTCTGTTAATTTTGCAACTTTGCTTGATGTCTAAGATGCTTTCCAAATAAAAACTAAAATAAGCCAGGTTCTCACTCAGCAGGTTGGGCTTGGGGCTCAGGACTCGGTGTGGGTGTCTGTGTTTGCTGCTGTTCCTGTTGTGGTGGAACCTCTGTTTTGAAAAGCACACCGTGGGTAATACTAACGCCAAGCACAAAGACCCTTCTTTGTGGGGAACAGACTAGGAACAACGCTGACGGAACCACCCAGGAGAGAGGAGGAAGTTAAAGATGCAAAGCCCAGAGGGCTGGAGAGGAAGAAGGAAAGAGGTTCCAGAGGGGAAGCAGCCCTTGACCCTCACCTGGAAGAGAGGGTGAGTGCAGACAGGGCACGTGCACGGACTTGCTGGAGTGTACTGAAGGGGATTCTGGCCTGGGGTGGGGACGGCAGCAACCAGGTCAGTGGAGGATGCTGAAACAGACATGAAAGGATATAGCCAGGCTCTGTCAGGGAGCTACAGTCCGAAACCAGAGGGCATGAAACCATGCTTCACAGGTCCCACGTGGTTTGGGAAACTGTGGCTCCCAATTCAGCGTTTCAGGTTAGATCTGGGGGTCAGCTAAAGAACAATCACCAAAGAGCCCTCTGCACAGAAAAGACTCAACCTCGAGGTGAATAAATAGTAACTGCTGGCCAGTCCTCAGTATTTTAAAGACCTCAGGTGACACAAATGGTAAAGAATCCAACTACCAATGCAGGAGATGTAAGAGATGCAGGTTCAATCCCTGGGTCAGGAAGATCCCCTGGAGGAGGAAACAGCAACCCACTCCAGTATTCTTACTCGGAGAATCCCGTGGCCAGAGAGCCTGGTGGGCTACAGTCCATGGGGTCGCAAAGAGTCAGCCATGACTGAAGCAACTGAGCATGCTGGCCAATCTGGGTATTTTAAGACCTCAGCACTACATAAAAACTCCTTTTAGAAATCTTCCTTTGATATCCTTTTTTTCTCAACTCTTATTAAGTCACAAACACCAGTAAACTTCCTGAATCGCCGTAGTTCCCATCAGTCATGAACGGAACTGTGTGGCCCAGGTCTCTGTGTTGAAGCTCTAACCCTCCCGTGACGGTGTTTGGAGATGGGGGCCTTTAGGGAGGTGATGGAGGTTAAAGGCAGTCATGAGGCTGGGGTCCTTCCTGATCCGACAGAACAGGACCCTTTTTAAGAAGAGGGAAGCCGGAGCTTGCCAGCCCCAGGTGCCGGGCACGGAGGAAAGGGCACGCGAGGGCACAGTGAGAGGCAGCATCCGTGCGCACAGGCGTGGAGCCTCGACAGACACCAGCCCCGCCGGCACCTCCAGCGTGGGCCCAGCCTCGGAGCTAGAAGGAAGCCAGTTCCTGCCGACGCCACACGGTCTGGCGTTTTGTCAGGGCGGTTCGAGTGACCAAGACAACACCATTCATCCCTGGCTCAAGCAAAAGGCTCTGTGATGGGGCAGAGATGACAGGAAACCTGTGGGCCTGAGGCCCGGCCCCGGCCCACCGCGGGCCCAGGGGCTGCCGGCCCTGAGCAACTCGCCTCACATCCCTGGGTCTCGGCTCCCTCTTCTCCTCATGAGATACAAGGTTCCTGAAAATGGGTGTGAAAGTGTGGACGTCCCCTGTCCAGGCCTGACATGCGACCCTATACTTGCTTGCTTGCTTGTGAGGGTTACTCAGTCAGGGTTCTCTGTTGTTCTCAGTGGAAACAGCTCTGGCCACATAAGCAGGAGGGGATTCAGTGGGAAGACACACGAGGGTCTACGGAACGAACAGGGGGCTCAGGCTCAGAACACAGTCAAGGGACAAGGGAGGCCGACAGTGAGGGAGCCGGCGGGGGTCTCTGCAAGGAGAGTCAGCTGACGCTGCCCGGCCGGGACCACCACTGGCACAGCTGTCAGTGGACCCTCTGGGCCTTTGCTTCATGACCTCACTCCTGCAAAGCTCAAAGTCCAGCCAGGAGTGCCCCACCAGGCACGCCCAGGTCACACGCCACACTGCCAGTCAACCTTGCAGCCCTTGGACCTTGGACATAATTTGGATTCCCCAGAAAGGGAAAGAGTGGTCCCCAAACTGGCAAATGGCTACTACATCAGTAGTGGGGGCTTCAGTTTTAACTGGAAAAATAAAAGCTAATAAGAAGCACAGCACTGGCATAATACAATCCTGGTCAGAGAGGGAGACGACAGCTCCAGAACCTTCCACAGATAACAGAACTGGGTTCTGTTCTGTATCAAACTTGCTCAGCTCCCCAGAAGAAATCTGCTGTAATTAGTCACATCTTCCCCTTCTTCCTCAAGAGATGAAGATACCGATAACAATTAGTGACATCACTGAAACAAGAAGAGAACTAACGAGCAACTTCAGAAACCAACAACTGCAACCATACAATCCTGAAATAATGGGTCCATGAAGCTTTTCCACAATGCACACTATTATAGTTAAAACACCAGGATAGCTTCCCATTGGGATCTGGGCCTCTCTCTCTCTGCACGATTTCTCATTTGAGGAGGTAAGGATATTAAAATGTTGGTTTAATTCAAAGCATATTTGAATATTTGTTGGGAGATGTTCTGTCGCACTTTATTTTTTTCCTAAATAAAATGCAATCCTCTTTTACCAACCTGGAAAGCAAGGCTGTCAGCACTTTAAGTAACCAAAACAAACTCAACTAAATACTCAATTCACTAAGAACAAAGGCGAAAAAACTCTCAGTCGGCCATCTGTTTCTAAAATAATTTAATTCAAAACACAGTCCCAGAACAACAGGGAAAAGGACACCATCAGCTTCAAGATAATCTTCCATCTCCAATTACACTCGGAGCTGGAATGGCACACGACGTCCTGTGACTAAGCATGAGAAGGCACTTCACCCCCAAACATGGGAGCCCGAGGCCATTGGTCTCTGCACAAGCACACATGTCTGAAACCAAGTGACCAGGAGACACATCTGCCGCCTGGGTGGCTCCCCTCCCAAGAGCCAAGAGCTTATGCTACAGTCTCAATACCTTAATTCACCTCTCAACTGAGTATTGACTTTATATCAAGGGAGCCAGAGGCCTAAGAGAGAGAGTGGGGGGCCATGCTGGCTGGAGAAAGCAGCAGCTTGGACAAAGGATCCACGTCTGGACAATGCGGGGTGTATTTGCGTAACAAACAGTAGTGGCTCCACTTGGTTGGAGAGAACACTAGGAAAGTTGGCTGAGGAGCGTGAGAATGTCAGTGAACAATGGGGGAGCCACTGGATATTTGTAGCAAAGTGGGCTTCTTATCAAAATTACCCTGCAGAAGAAAAAGAAAAAAAAACCTGGCAAAGCAGAGAGAAGCACAAAACATCAATCACACCCACAGGCACACAGCCGACGGGGCAAGGAGAGAGGACTGAGGGACAGATGAGAATGCAAGAGAAGGTACAAGAGAGACTGCACAGAAGGCCAGTAATGAAGTTAGTTACTGATGACATGGATGGGGCAGGAAATAAGAAAAGAGCCCAAAGCAATTCTGAGTCACAGATTCAACTGCCCGCTACAGACTATTCCAGCTGGTTATGTAATGCATGTGTGCTCAGGCATGCCCGACTCTTTGTGACCCTACAGACTGTAGACCACCAGGCTCCTCTGTCCATGGGATTTTGCAGGCAAGAATAATGGAGAGGGTTGCCATTTCCTTCTCCAGGGGATCTTTCTGACTCAGGGATCGAACCCGTGTCTCCTGCATTGGCAGATGGTTTCTTTACCACTGAGCCACCTGGGAAGCCCTGAGTATCTAAGAGGTATCTAACAGGCCCCTAGGAAAACCTGATCCTCCCTCTTTAGATATGAATAAGTCCTTCTCACAGTCAGGATCTTGTAATTCACTCTCAAATCCTTTGATCCCTGCCACTACTGAAGTCTGGGCCCTTAACCACTGCTTGATCATCATCAGCCTCTGTGAGGAGACAGGCTTTCCAAGGGCCTGGAGAGCGCAGGAGGCAGGGATGTTCTGACATCCTGGACACAAAACCTGCTTCCTTGCTCGCCCTGAGTTTGGTTCAAGAACCAGGAGAACCCAGAGGATCCTTCAACATTCCTCTGATGGCAAAGCAGCAGCTGTGGTGACAAGTGCTTCCTAGTGGTGTCACACACCATCAGTACAAAGGGTGGTGGCCCAGGAAGGGTGAACACCCCCGACGTGACACTTTGCTGTTCATCACAGCCTCCTGAGAGCTGTGTGACCACCTGCTTCCCGTGTGCCCCAGCCCCTAGTGCTCTAGGCCCAAGAGGAGCCATGCTAAGAAACGCTGTAATCGTCAGGAAATTCAGCCTGATCAGAAGTGTGCTCCTGCCCACGGAAATCCATCGGGGCTGTGGTCTCTCCCCACCAGCCACAACCCACCCGAAATTCCTGAAGCCTCTCCTAGCACCTTCAACCCATCTGGAAGGTGTTCTAACACACAGATCCGATCCTTCCATTTCTTTGCATGTGAGGTTTCTCTAAAGCAAGAAGAGAAATAATCCTTTCACAACATTCCAGTCTTAAGATCCTCCAAGGGTTCCTAACAGCCTTCGGAAATCCACAGTCCTCAGCTGTGACACAGCAGCCCTCATCTTCCGGTCACATCCTGTCCTGCGGGTGTCACCTCCCTGACAACCAGCCCACACACTCCCACTATGCAACGTTTTCTCTGACCGCCCTGCTTTTGGACAGGCTGGTTCCTCGCCTACAAATATCCATCCCTCCTCCTTTCCCTAACTCCAGTCATGGTCCCAGACGTCTTGTTCCCATCACTTCCAGAACCTCTGTGTGCTTTTCTCATAAAACTTAAAACTGTAACGTTTGACTTACTCATCTCCCTCCCCGAGCCAATGACCAAGATGCTTGGAGGAAAAAACTGTACTGTTCACCAGTCTGTCTCCCAGGTTTAGCCCAGAGCCAGATGTGTCCATTCATTCATCAATCATTCACTCGTAAACCCAACAAATGTCTACTGATGATGGAAGCCAAGTGCAGGGTGTGAAGTGTCAAACAAGACAGAAAGGTGTCCTGCTTGGAGACCTCACAGTGGAGAAGAGGAGGCAATCATTATAAACTGAGAAGACGGCTAAGGACACAGGCAGGGCTGGGGAGAATGGCGCCCAAGGCAGAGCACCAAGAGCTGGTGTGAATGGTGCTCAGCCAGCATGGGGAGCCTCGGGCGAGGCTGGGTGGAAGGCAGGGAACCAAGTCCAGGTGGACGGAAATGTGATTCTAGCGACCAACTGAGTCATTTGGGCCAAGGATACTGATTTGGCGATCATCTACAGAGAGATGGTAACAAACTGAAGTCAAATGACTCCATCAAGGCAGAGAGAGAGAAACAAGTTTGACCCCACACTATACAGTGCTATGCTCATTTAAGGCATGGTGGGGGAATCCCATATTCTACAGCAGTCAGAAGAGACCACCTTTAGCAATCATTACCAAACAGAGTGCTATTTACACACACTTCTACAAGCCAACTCAGTCAAGCACACAAATTATTCTCCTCCTGACTTAATTATTTTCCATTCACTGACAATCTTCCCCAAACCCCCTCTTCTGCCTGTTTATTGGTATGAACAGCCTACTGGTTAGCAATTATCCATAGTGTTAACACTCTAAGTATCTGTAATTATGACTTCTCTTGGTTTATTTGAGGGCTCCTGGGGACTTCAGGATGAGGAATAACATGAAGTTAATGTAAATACTAATTTGCCAAGAAACCAACCAGACCAAATATGAAGATAAGCCAAAAGGCAATCTTCCAAAAGCTGAGGTTCTACCAGCCTGGAGAGTTCTGTATTTTTTTTCACTAAAGTGAAGCGTTTGCTGCTGCTGCTGCTCAGTCACTTCAGTCGTGTCCGACTCTGTGTGACCCCATAGACTGCAGCCCACCAGGCTCCCCCGTCACTGGGATTCTCCAGGCAAGAACACTGGAGTGGGTTGCCATTTCCTTCTCCAATGCATGAAAGTGAAAACTGAAAGTGAAGTTGCTCAAGTCACGTCCGACTCTTAGTGACCCCATGGACTGCAACCTACCAGTGTTTAAATGCCACCAATAAACCAATTTCAGCATTTTTAACTTTTTATTATGAAATTTTCAGACATATAGAAGCTAAAAGACTTGAACACATTACCCAGTGTGAACACCAGCTTTCTGCCATGCTCACTTCATCTACCCCTCTTCACAGCTTTTTTTGTTTTTTTCAGATTTTATTTTTTTACTTTACAATATTGTATTGGTTTTGCCATACATCAACATGAATCCACCACGGGTGTACACGTGTTCCCAATCCTGAACCCCCTTCCCATCTCCCTCCCCAACAGCTTTTTTTTTAAATGAAAGTAAAGCAAATCCCAGACACCATTTATTTCACTAGTATCTACTTCATTGTCTCTGATAAGGACTTTTAAAAATCATAACCACAATCATTATCACAGCCAACAAAATTAAAAGTAATTCCTAATATCATCTAATTATCTATCCCACACTTAGCTTTCCTTGACAGCCTCAAAATATTTTTGTATAATTGCTTTTTGCAAATCAGGATTGAACACAGGTGCACAACTGCTTAGGGCGATGTGTCTCCTAAGGCTCCTTTACTTGGTTAACAGGTCTCCCCTGCCTTTTTTCTTTTTTAAATCTCTCATTATTCACTTGCTAGAGAAAAAGGTCGTTTGTCCCTGTAGACAGCCCATGTTCTATATTTAGTTGACTATATTCTCATGGTGTCATTTAACATGTTCTTCCAACCCTCAAATTTTCTATAAACTGGGTGTTACATCAAGAGGCTTTATTAAATTCAGGAGCAATGTTTTTGGCAAGAATACTTTCCAGGTGGCCCACTGCATCACATCAGGAGGTGCCTGATCCCTGGCTGTCCCGCTGGGAGGACACCAACATTCATCCCGGGCTTCAGATGGTGACAGCCTGCTCTATCCATCATAAAGCCCTCCATCAACATCTCACCAAACAAGGAAGCAGTCAAGAAGCCGCTGCTCACATCTGCTATTTCCTTAAGAAGGCTGAGTTTCTGAACCCTACTTACTCAAAGATATTCCTAACGCTCACAGATACAATTACAGAAAGAATAATTCTTATTTGGTAGCTGAAACAATAACATATTTGTGTGTGTTTGAGAACATTTCTTAACTCACCTAATTAGGAATTCAATACAAAGATGCTGACCCCTAGACTTTTCTTTAGAAAGATTACTTATAAATGACTGACTGTGCATGTAATACAGTAAAGTTCTATGTCTGTCTGTCTCTCTCTCTGGAGTTCAAAGTTCCAAAAAGACAGTGAATAAAGAATCAAGAAAACCTTAGAAATTATGCCAATTATGAAAGAGCAAGGGAGGAGGAAATAGAAATGGCAGAATATTTCCCAAAGCAGTACATTTATTTTAGTCCCTTTCCAAAGGAGAGATTAATGAAGTACCAAAATAACCTTAAGACATGATGGTTAAACAGTTTCAATTTCTACTTTTTCCCAAAGCTCTTAATTAGAGTTTCTAGAAAACAGCCAAAAAGAACCTAAAATCTTTTTCTTCCCTATCCCACAGTCAGATGTTAATAAATAGTATAATACCTGTGTGGATAGAAGCAGGAGATCTTGCCTCCAAAACGGGCAATGAGAGTTAATACCACCTGAAGACCCATTTAATGACCCTGAGAAAGCCTCCATCAATAGCCACGCCTCCTGGGACGCCTGCATTTCCCTCCTGTGCTAGAGAACTTGCAGCTCACTGAACTTCAACAGCCTGGGGCAAGCGGGAGGGGAGCGGAAGGGGCACCCGTCGCCGGGTGTGACCTCCAGGTATGATGATGAGAGAGGCTAAATGCTGCAAAGAGAAGAAATAACGCAACAATAAAAATGTTGCAATGACTGCCACTGAGTTGTATACTTAATAATCAGTGAAATGGAAACTTTTATATTATGTATATTTTGCCATAGCAAAACAAAATAAAATGTTGCAATGGTCAACTGAGAGGGCTACAGGCTCTTCTCAACAGTAACCACCACTCCGTGCCAGCCACTGGGATCCACTATCCTTCTCACTTTACTGGTGAAGGAGATGAGGACCCAAAAGATGAAGTACTTTGGTCAAGGCCCACAGTCAGTAAGTGGTTCAGGTTTTGAACACGCATCCATCAGCTGCCAAAGCCCCTTGCTCTCTCACAACACCACACAACCTCTCTGGGGAGGGTGTGTTGAACTGCACTCAAAAGTTTTCAAGGCACATTTCTAGATTATCTTTCTTGAATAGCTATACACAAAAATCTTCATAATTACACAGCAAACAAGAATTCTATTATATATATATATATTTAAGATTTTTACATTTTTATTTATTTTTTACTGCACTGGGTCTCAGTTGCTGCGCGGGCTTTTCTCTAGTTGTGGCGAATGGGGTCTCCTCTCCAGCTGTGGCTTCTCTTAGTTGAGAGGCAGGGGCTCTAGGGCTCGCAGGCTTCAGGAGCTGCGTGCAGCACGTGGGCTCAGTAGCTGGGCTCCTAGGCTCTAGAGCACAGGCTCAGTAGTTGTGGTACATGGGCTTGGTTGCTCTGCGCACATGGGACCTTCCCAGATCAGGGATCAAACCCATGAATCGGCAGGTGGATTCTTTACCACTGAGCCACCAGGGAGGCCCCAAGAATTCTATATATTAAAAATGGCTCCCCAATATGTTCCTTACATCCCAATACAGCCCTATCAACTTGAAAGGCATTAAACAATATTTAAAAGAACCATGCAGTAAAAATAACATCTCAACACTCAATCCAAAGAGGCACGAAGCTGGCTCCTGGCTCAGCTCTGCATCAGGACTGCACAGGGTGCTGCCACAAGAGGACTCTGTAAGTGGTAAAAAGTTGCCTAGGTCCACGGGAGCCTTCCAGAAAATGGGCTTTCCTGGGCTCTGGGCTGGTAATACATACTGACAACCCGGATAAACTGGAGTTTGGGCCGGAAGCAGGAAAACTCAAGCAATGAATATAGAGGATCACTATCCCTGGCAACCTAGACACGGTTCCCCAGGGCCTCACACAGTAGATACACAACTAACAATGTGTCCCTCCAGGTTGCCATCCTCAACACTAAGAAAGAAGCACCGTTACAATGACAGAGCGCCTCGTCCAGAGTGCTCACTCTGTGCCCAGGAGCTTTTACAGGTCCTTCCTGATGTTCACAAAGCCCTCCAAGGAAGCTACTGTTAGCATCGCTGTTGCGCCAACAAGGGAGGCAGGCTCAGAGAGTTCTAGCTTGCCCAAAGCCTGGCAAGTCAGGACTAGGATCCCGGGCTGTCTGCCTCCAGCACCAACAACATTCAAAACTGTTACCCTGCATTAAGAAGACCACACCCACCTCAATACATGGTGACTATTTAAAAGCAACACCGTTGCCAAAAAGCACAAGAAAAGATGCTCCATGTCATTAGTCATTAGGAACACGCAAGTCAAAACCACAATGAGACACCAATTCGCACCCACTAGGATGGCCAGAATTTTTTTTAAAACAAGAAATAAGAAGAAAAACAAAGTCCTGGAAGATGTAGAGTAGTTGTAACGCTCATATACTGCTCGTGCATCCACTACGGTAAAGAGTTTGCCATTATGCAGAGAATCACCATGCTGCTGCTGCTGCTGCTAAGTCGCTTCAGTCGTGTCCGACTCTGCGCGACCCCAGAGACGGCAGCCCACCAGGCCCCCCGTCCCTGGGATTCTCCAGGCAAGAACACTGGAGTGGGTTGCCATTTCCTTCTCCAATGCATGAAAGTGAAAAGTGAAAGTGAAGTCACTCAGTCATGTCCGACTCTTCGCGACCCCATGGACTGCAGTCCACCAGGCTGCTCCATCCACAGGATTTTCCAGGCAAGAGTACTGGAGTGGGGTGCCATCGCCTTCTCCAGAGAGTCACCATAGGACCCAGTAATACCATCCCTAGGTAAATACTTAAAAACACTGGAAACCAGGTGCTCAAAACCCTGTACGGGAATGTTCCCAGCTGTACTATTGACAATAGCCAACCCCTGGAAACCACTCAAACACTCAACAGGTGACTGGATAAACAAAGTGTAGTATATCCATACAATGCAATCTTATCCGGCCATAAAAAAGAATGAGGTACTCAAACACGCTTCAACTGCGGATGAATCTTGAAAAGGTTATGCTAAGTTGAAAGCAGCCGGACACACCCACCAAGACACAAACTGTACTATTCTGTTTACATGAAATATCCAGAATCAACAAACCCAGTGAGCAAGAAAGCAGATTAGTGGTTGCCAGGGGCTAGGGGCGGGAGCAACAGAACCAGACAGTGAATGGTGGTTACACACAACACTGCAAATGTACTTAATGAACAGCACACTTTCAAAAGGTTCGCCAGTGGTAATTTCAAGCTGTGTGTGTTTTCCTACAATTGATTTACTGTGGCGCTGGGTCTTCATTGCTACATGTGGGCTTTCTCTAGTTGCAGTGAATGGGGGCTACTCCTCACTGCAGAGGACAGCCTTCTCATTTGGGTGGCTTCCCTTGTTTCAAAACACGGGCTCCGGGTGTACAGGCTTTAGTAGCTTCCACGCAGACTCGGTAGCTGTGGCTCCAAGGCTCTGGGGCTCAGGCTCAGTAGTTGCGGCTCACAGGCTTTAGGGGCTCCGCAGCATGTGGAATCTTTTGAAATCGTGTCCTCTGCATTGGCAGGCAGATTCCTCGCCACTGTACCACCAAGGAAGTCTAACAATTTTTTTTTTTTTTTTTAAGCAACCAGTCCCAGGGCTTGAATACAAAAACTCCTACGTGCAAAGTAAACCTTATCCCAACTTACTTTTGGTAAGCTCTCATTATTTTCAAGCTGTCTTTCCTTTCTACCAGTGCAGTGTTTCTCAGAGTGGTCCTGCTCTCAGAATCACCTGAAGACCTTTTAAGAATATGGATTTCCAGGCCTCTCTCCAGACTCTCCAAGGCGGCAGGAATGCACAGTTTAACACCCGCCCCAGAGCCTCAGCATCACCTCTAAGACTCCCATCCCTGTCCTTCTAGCCAGCAAGCCAGTTACTGAAGCTTCTCAAAAGAAAAGTGTTAATCAACTTCTTTACACCTGCTGGCTGTGGATGCCTGGGTACCACCTCTGAGCTGTTAGCATCTGCTGTGTTTAGCTCTCAGCTGCACTTTCCAAGTCAAGCCCCTACACCTGACAGAAGCTGACATCGGCCCCACTATTCGAAGTTCTGTTCCACTTCTGATCCACAGAGGTGGTTATCCTGTTCTTGAGACTGATGAAATGAAGTGAAGTGAAAGTCGCTCAGTCATGTCCAACTTTTTGTGACCCCATGGACTGTACAGTCCATGAAATTCTCTAGGCTAGAATACTGGAGTGAGTAGCCTTTCCCTTCACCAGGGGATGTTCCCAACCCAGGGATCGAACCCAGGTCTCCCACATTGCGGGCAGCCACAAGGGATTGCATTTCATCTGCCAATGTTTAAAGCATAAACTTACACGTCTTACCCAAAGACTGATTTCTGACTATTCCCACTTCAAAACCAGACTGCTAACATGTTTTCTTCTAGGCATATTATTAACAAAACTCCTTCAAAACACAACGATTTTAATCTAAGTGGCAGTTTTAACATGTATCCACAAGTCTAGGTCAACAGCAAGCTTGGCAAAGAACATGTTTAAGCTGGTTCCCCCTCTCTGAGCTCACTAACCCCCCCACCTCTCCCCCAGTCTCTCTCCATCCTCTGCCAGCCTCTCCCTAGTTGTCCTGTGTTTCTTATCTGCCTCCCATCTTCTCCCTTTCCTCAACTGGATTAACATAAGATTATAAAATCAAATAATTAAGTATACACATTGTTACATTTACTGAGGGAGGTTTCTATTCTCTGTTTTTAAATACTGGTTACAATTTGTTCTTTTAAATAAACTTTTTTTTTCCTCCTGCTTGTGTGTAAGCCTTGGTTGATTTCTCTAGAGGCATCAGTGGCCTCTAAGAGAAAAATGCTCTTGATTGCTGATGCTATTTAAATAAGGAACACAGGGCATCCTCAGTGAGAATTTTAAATCACCCCACTGTCATGATACAATTCCTCCTTCTTCTGCTTGGCTGCAGAGACAAAAAGAAAAGGCCCTCATAGGCCAAAGATACCCTGTGCGTGCTCAGTCAGTCAGTCATGTCTGACTCTCTGCAACCACACAGACTGTGGCCCGCCAGGCTCCTCTATCCATGGGGATCCTCCAGGCAAGAATATTGGAGTGGGTTGCCATGCCCTCTTAGGGGATCTTCCTGACCAGGGATCAAACCTGCATTTCCTGCTTCTCCTGCATTGCAAGTGGATTCTTTACCAGCGAGTCACTAAGATACCTTAATACAGAACTTTTAAAAATTGAAAATGCAGGTCTTAAAGCAGTCCTATTAGAGGCACCTGGAGGTCACCAGTTCTGTGGACTCCCAATCCATTGTCTGAAGTCTTCATCCCCGCCCTGACAATAACAACAAACGGCCCTGCAACGATACGGGCCCAGCGAAGAACCCCTGCCATGTGCTGCATCTTCCCTGGGGAGGCCTAGGGAGGGTAGAAAATAACCCCCCAAGTCACCCTGGTGCCCCCACTGCCATCTGGTGTAGGAAAACCCACAGCAGAATCAGGAAAGCCACAGCAGTGCATTCACTTGGAGAATCAATGCTAATATTTATTGACTGCCTGCTATGTGTCAAGCACCCTGCAGGCATTATATCGTTTAATTTCCCCAACACGGTGTTTTACAAAGCATGTAACTGAAGCTAGAGAGGTCAGGGAACCTGCAAAGGCTGGCTGCTAGGAAGTCATGGAATTGGGGTTTCCATGCAAGCCTCCAGCCCTGAGCACTTGACCCTCTGGTCAGACAGCCCAGGTGGTGGTCTCCAAACTGATGGGGTGACACACTCCATTAGTAAGTGAGGAACCATGTGAAAATATGACCTGCTCAATAAAAGGTTAATTTAAAAAAAATTTTAACAAAGTATAATACCATGCCTGCTGATTCTGGCTAGAAGCTTGTGATCCCGGGTTTAGATAATACACTTGCTGGAAAACAGTTAAATTACTGGAATTAAGAAAATCCTCAAAGATAAAAAAAGTGTCAGAGAGTCTGAAGGTTCTCCATTTGCAATCTCAGGAGACTTTTCAATACAAACGCCTAGAGAAGCAAGGGGGAGAAGAAGTTCAAGAGTGAACCTTGCAACTTGCTGGAAAATAGTTAAGTTACTGGAACCAAGAAAAACCTCAAGGATACAAAAGTTTCGGAGACTTTGAAGGTTCGTTCTCTTTTTGCGATCTCAGGAGACTCTTATACACAAGAGTCTAGAGACGCAATGGGGAGAAGAGGTTCAGGAGTGAACCTTACAAAATAAAGGGGACAGGGTGGAGGAAAAGGGGCCACAGAGACTCAGTGCCAGCACAGTGCCCCAGTTGAGGAAAGCAGGCTTGGTGAGGCCAAGTATTGGTTCATTCCAAAAGAAGACACACAATTTTTAAGTGCTGGCAATTCTTCTGACATTTACAAATAATCTTCAAGTCAATGAAACCATTTCATCAGGTTTGATGAAGCGGAGCTTTGGATGGGCAAGTGACATTCTATTTCTTGATTTCAGTGTTATTATACCCCTGTATTGTTTGTGCAGGGCTTCTCTGGTGGCCCTGCCTGCCAAGGCAGCAGACAAGGATTCAATTCCTGGAAGATCCCCTGGAGAAGGGAATGGCAACCCAGTCCAGTATTCTTGCCTGGAGAATCCCATGAACAGAGGAGCCTGGCGGGCTACAGTCCATGGGGTTGCAAAGAGTTCGACACGACTGAGAGACTAAACAACAACACTGCAAATTCACTGGGTTAAACACTTAAGAGCACTTTTCTATGTATACATGCGAAGGTACAGACAGATAAGTAGAGAGAAATATATAAAATTTCAAAAGCTCAATTTTTATGAAACTTGAAAAATCCTTAAGACACTTCTAACGGATCCAAACACCCACACTAAGCTGCTCACTTAGTTAAATCCACTCAACTACTGCTTGGAAAAGGAAAGGTTGGCTACAAGTCTTCCCTCTTTCTTGCCTTACTAGGCTTCAAGAAAACAGAATACACTGTGTGAGCTTAAATTTGGGCTGTGAGATGAATTCTCGAAAAGCTCTATGAAAACTGCCTCTGGAATCTCTAAATTCTATACAAAATGCCTTAGGGGACTTGTCATTTAAAAACTATTCAGCACAAGAAGAATCACTTCCAGAGACTTCCCTGGTGGTGCAGTAGCTAGGGCTCTACATTTGCAATGTAGGGGACCCAGGTTTGATCCCTGGGTAAGGCAACCAGATTCCACATGCCAGAACTAAGAGTTCGCATGCTGCAACTAAGACCAGGCACAATCAACTAAAACATATATACATATATAAAGAATGTGTGTGCTACGTCACTTCAGTCGTGTGCGACTCTTTATGACCCTATGGACTGTAGCCCGCCAGGCTCCTCCATCCATGGGATTCTCCAGGCAAGAGAATTCTCCATTGCCACCGCAGCTGCCATGCTCCTGCTCTCCCCTGGGGCTGAAAGCTCACACTCCCATCAGATCATCTCTCCTACTTTGCTGAAACTATCGGCACCATCTCACACGAGGTCCCTGCCACCTTCGCCCTCACCTCCGCCCGCTCGGTCACCACAGTTACCTCCCTGTCGTTCCTTCATCCCCAAGGTCAGGTGCGTCTCTCCCTTCCCCCAACCACACATCTTCTCCTCTGAATAAGCTGAATCCCAAACACGGCATCGCAGAAGGCAGGCTCCGCAGGACTCCCCCCACCCCCGCCCCACCCGGCCCCATCAATTGACTTCTTCTCTCCCTTTTCCTCAGGGTCTTCTCTCTCTCCTGCAAACAGCACAGGCTTTCTCTCCCTGGAGCCCTCTCCTTAACCCTGTTGCTGCCCCTCACCCCCTTTCTCTTTCTCTTTCCCTTCCCTGGGCATTTCCCGGAATGCACCCTTGACCTCCTCCCCGTGCATGTCCTCTTTGCTAGCTCTGCACCATGGGGCTGGCCCAGGGGACTGTTTATGTCCGTCTCCGCAGTTCTGCGCGAGCTACTCCCAGGTGAACAACCGCTTGGGCTTAAGCTATCAACCCACTCATTAGATGCTACTACCTGCTCTCCCCACAGAACAGCCGACTCCAGAGAAGCACGCCTTTTAATAAAGTACCCAAAACTCAACAACTCATCCCCCTGGGATCGTGCACAGACTATGTGAAAGATCAATAATAAAATGTTAATCAGCAAACACTCCTGATCCAACAGAAATTCTGTACGCCCCGATGTGCAGACTACAGGAGAAAAGAACACAATATAGATGCTTGCACACTAACCAGGAATTTAAAAGTACTTCCTGAACTGATGTTGGGCTTCCCTGGTGGCTCAGAGGTTAAAGCGTCTGCCTCTAATGTGGGAGACCCGGGTTCGATCCCTGGGTCAGGAAGATCCCCTGGAGAAGGAAATGGCAATCCACTCCAGTATTCTTGCCTGGAGAATCCCATGGACGGAGAAGCCTAGTAGGTTACAGTCCACGGGGTCGCAAAGAGTCGGACACGACTGAGCGACTGAACTGAACTGAACTGATGTTACAGAGTGACCTCTGTAAATACTGCAGGATGCCACTGCTCTGTTTTAATCAAACAGTCTGGCTCCAAAACAGTTCTGATAAGTACTGAAAGAACAGTCTCTTGAATCAGACAAACTGGGTTTGAATCTCCACTAATGTTGGGTTGATCAATCCTGTCCTCGGTGTTTCCAAACACAAAATGTGGAAAATACATGCTCCAGAGGGTCATTAGATAGATTAAAATAGCACAGGAGACCCTTGGCTGCCAATCAGAATCGTCTGCAGCACTGAACAGAATACTGGTGCCTTGATCCCTCCCCCAGAGGTTCTGACTCAGTCTGTCTGGGTATACTCTGGAATTCTGAAACCCTGCAGATGATTCTAATGTGCATAAGGTCCAGAAAAACTGAACAAATGTATGGAAAGCTATCCCTCCAAAATGCCAGCTTTTAGTACGATCATTCATAATATGGCCTGGGAAAGGAAGAATTCGGGGTTCCAGGTCTAAACAAGATGGGGCACTTAAAAGAACCAGGCTAAGGCAAGTGAGAATTTTAATAACCAAGAACCTTCAGGGGAAATAAGTTTGTTCCGCTCTTCTTGGTTAGTAAAATTAGAAAGATGTCATTCCCAGGAATAAGTTAGGGACTCTACACATCAAGTGACGTTCATAAAGATCACTCAGGATGAATAAGAAGGAACCTAAGTTGTTGGTGTGAATCCCCAGGGCCTGAAGCTCTACCCAGTCACTAGTATTATAATCACCTAATAGGCCACTTTAGCAAAGCAGTTAGACTCTAGTCCAAAAATGCATTTTTCACCCACTGAAATTTGCATCTGGCATCACAGACACTAACTCTGATCATTTCTGTCACTTTGTGATAATCTTCAAAAGATTCTTGGTTCCTTGATGAAGTGTTCTAGAAGGTCCTATAGGCTTTTTTTTTTTTTTTTTAAGCGTCACCTTCCTCCAGAAAGCACTGCTCCCA